>SZWC01009597.1:57268-90690 GCA_023375785.1 Penium margaritaceum
TACTCAGCTCGGCAAATGTCAGGCTGTGAGGACAGGAATGTGCGAAGCTCAAAATCACGTGGTTGGGGCTGTCCATGATCAAAGTAATACAGAGATATATCATTGTAGAGCTCCACATCCATAAAAATATTGCTATCTATCCGACGTTCCACATCAACCGAAACAAAATCTACCAGGACCCAAGAGAGTATTTCCCTGATAGGGAAGTGCCTCCACCACCACCTGTGGAAGTAGACAAGGGTACGGAGTATGCAGTCAAAGATATTCCTGGACACCACCGATGAGGAAAACTGACAGTATTTTTTCAAGTGGCAAGGCTACAATTCACCACACAAAGAATGGGAGCCCTTAGACAACCTATGGGACGTCGATCACCAGAATACCAGTGATTTTAGCCGTCATCAGCCAGGGTTTCGCAATGCATAGGGAGTTAGCGACTAGGCAGGGGGAGAGGGGGGGGGGGTTACATTTCTAATATTTATGAGTCTCTAACCTTCACGTGTCGGGATTTATGTTCGCACATTTGCAGCCTAATCCACGTCTGTAGTTAATCTCCTAAGCACATAAAACATTGAATGTAGGGAGGAGAGTGTGCGGAAATTCCTACAAGACTCACACCATGGTTCAAAGCTCGTGAAACTTAGTAAGATTCAAGAGTTAGTGCAAGTGAGAGTTAGAGCTAGAGTTAAGCACACTGGTGAGCGTGGCTCACATTTGTGCGTGATGCATATCAAGACCACGTGCCACTCGGAGGTCGAGCTTGACCGTGGCTCAGCAAAAACTGAGGATGACTGCTTACGGTGGCACAGTGCAAATCTGGCCAGGTGGCCCCCTAAGGATCAGCACCTTGTTGCTGGAGTGTCATACATGACCAATTGGCTCACCCATGAAACTGTGTATCAACAAGTGCATTGGGAAGTGAACAAAGAAGTGAACATGAATGGTTTGCAGAAACTAGTAAACATGACATAAAGCCCATTATAGCTTTCACTCTATACAAGGAATATACATTTGGGCTTTCCCGACATGCATTCATGTGGGTGTTTTGCTAAAAATGTTTGCATACAGAAATACACTTTTTAATACACTGATTGTCAAGTGCGTGAGTTTTAGGTGATTAACCATAACTCCTTAGATTGTCCAATGCATTCTTTGTATCTCCCAGTTCTGAGACATCCAGCAACTTAAATGTTGCTGGATGTCTCAAATGTTTGAGTCATTGGAATAGAGGCCAAGAGAACTGCAGAGAGTAGGGAGGAAAACCACTCCCACACGTTGTTGACATATGCAGCATGATGAGCATTCAGTGTATGATTTGAGCGATCAAGCTCAAGCTCCATGCCCAAAAAAACCTGTTCTGAGCCAAGTCTCTTCATTTTGTATGTTGACTGTAAGACTCTTGACCGACTAAACAGCAGCCGGGCTTGGAGATACAATGATCAGATCATCAGCATACACCAGAATGTCCACAAGTGGGTCAGAGGATGCATTGAGAAACAATGCAGGATAAATTTTACTTCTGCAAAATCCACCCTTCTTAAGAGTTGATGTGATCTCCTTCTTCCAAAACCGTGGCAGCTGCTTGAGGCCATAGAGAGCCTTTTATAGCTACCAAACCTTATACGTGCCATTGTTGAAGCCAGGGGGTTGATCATGTAAATCTCTTCATCAAGCCTGCCATGAAGGAAGGCATTGTTCACAACCATTGACTCGAGTTCCAAGTCATGTTGGGCAACAAGAATGAGAAGGGCTCAAGCTATGGTGTAATGTCCTATGGGAGCAAGGGTTTAATCAAATTCGATGCCAAGGATATATGAAAAACCTTTGGTGGTAAGGCGAGCTTTGTATCGGTCAACTGTGTTGTCTGGGTTCAGCTTTCTTTTATACACCCACTTGGCTCAGACATCATGTCTGTTGACAAGCTCACACATGTCAGCCTCAGTCAAGAAAATCATTTCATACTACATGGTTGTTTCCCACAGAGTGGAGTCAGAAGTCTTGCAAGCCTCGTGAACAGTCATGAGCTCTGAAGTGGGAATAGACCAGCAACAGCAAAGCAGTGGGCCACATAACCAGGCACAGAAATGTCAAGGGAATGATAGAATTCATACCCAATAAGAAGATACCCAAGAGTAGTGATGGGATGAACACTGACATAGAGGTACAAATGTCAGTAGCTGGTGTGAGACCAAGAGCATGAAGCCCTGACTCACCAGACAAAGTGGTGCATTTTGGCGCACCAGGACCACACCATGATGGGGCATGAGAAGGAGCAGAGGACATGCGACCCTGGGTAGGAAGCGCATGCAGGCGACCACCCCAGACATAGGGAGACACAAGGGGTGCCATAGGAGCTGTCGTCAAGGCTGGAGAAGGTGATGCTAGTGGAGGAGCATAGGGCGAGAATGCATGTAGTGTAAGAGTGAGTGGCAGGCACAGGCAGGGATTGGGAGGAAAGAGAGGATGCAAAGAGTACTGGAGAGGAAGAATTTTTTGTAGGCACAGCAGGGGACGATTAAGAGGTGTTGCCACAGAGAGAGAGAGAGAGAGAGAGAGAGAGAGAGAGAGAGATAGAGTAGGCAGTGGGAGAGATCACATGATGGAAGACTGGACCCACCGCAAGCGTTGACTGAATCAAAGGAGGATCTGCCGAGCCAAGGGTACAACAGAAAAAGATGGCAGAGAACATTCCTCAAGCCGAAGCATTGGGGCTGGAGTGAAAGATGGGACACAAAGAAAAGTGCAAAGAAGGCCACGAGGTGACAGCTTTTCCTCACGATGATCATCAGGAAGAAACACAGTAGCAAGAGAGCCCTAGGTATGAGCAATTCACAGATCAGCACGAAAACCAGTCCATCGTTTAAGTGGAGTAACATGACAAGGGAATGAGCCGTGGAGAACACTGTTCCAAATCCACATCGTGTACGATGTGGATTTGAATGAAATAAGGGGGGGTTGACCGGAAACAGACAGGAGAGAGCACACCCTGTCAGCAAATGTGCGATTCCATCGTTGAGAGACACCATTCTGTTGGGGTTTGTAGGGGAGCACATAGTTTCATGTGCACACCTTGTGACTCAAGAAAGTGTGAAGTGGTACCAATCAACTCACCAGCTCTGTGTGAGACACACAGAGCTGACGGCAGCATGCCCATTTTGCTTCAGGAAGTCAGGGCTCAAGAATCTAAATGACATCACTTTTTTGTCATAGATCAAACACCCAGTGATTGCAAGACGTACCGGCCCAAACCACTCATGAAGTCATGGGGAAGAGGACCCATGACATGAGCATGCACAGGGTCAAGGCGATGAGAGGTCAATGAATCAGTTGTGGTGAAGGGTTTGAGTGGTGCATCTTTCCTTAAGCATAGTCAATGTACGTTGTTGAAAAGGGAGAGGAGAATGCGGTAGTTTCAAGGCCGGTTGCAGGTGGCACGCAGAGCATGCGAGAAATGGCAGTTGTGTGAAGGTGACAGAGGCA
Organism: Penium margaritaceum; assembly: GCA_023375785.1. Lineage (NCBI taxonomy): Eukaryota > Viridiplantae > Streptophyta > Zygnematophyceae > Desmidiales > Peniaceae > Penium > Penium margaritaceum. Next base: position 60,749 of record SZWC01009597.1, read on the forward strand.
ATGGTGCAAGATTTGAATGTGCTCTAGGGAAAGAGAGGGAAGCACGTGGACAGGAGTTGAGGAAGTGGAATACAAGGTAGAGAGAGCGCGCGCGCGCACGAGAGAGAGAGAGAGAGAGAGAGAGAGAGATAGAGAGAGAGAGAGAGAGAGAGAGAGAGAGAGGAACACGGAACAAATGATCACAGAAAATTGCACAGAGCACAACTCTGCCGGAGGCACAAATGGAGATAGTGGCAATGCTGTGGCTGGAAATGAAGTTCGTGCCCTGATCATCCATGGGAATGTACAGAACGTCAGGCAGGAAAAGATCACCGTCATGGCCAGTGAATCGAAGAACACCAATACCTTGGTCAGGGAGAAGTTTCCTTGAGCCATTGCAAACGAAGCACACAGANATATATATATATATATAGAGAGAGAGAGAGAGAGAGAGAGAGAGAGAGGAACACGGAACAAATGATCACAGAAAATTGCACAGAGCACAACTCTGCCGGAGGCACAAATGGAGATAGTGGCAATGCTGTGGCTGGAAACGAAGTTCATGCCCTGATCATCCAGTGTGGTCTTAGACAGCAAGCTGACCTCTAATTCGGGAATGTACAGAACGTCAGGCAGGAAAAGATCACCGTCATGGCCAGTGAATCGAAGAACACCAGTACCTTGGTCAGGGAGAAGTTTCCTTGAGCCATTGCAAACAAAGCACACAGAGCCAACATGATCAACGGATATGAAGAACGAATGACAAGAGGTCGTTTGGTGAGTGGCCCTAAAATCAATGATCCTAAAGTCACTAGAAGTATGAGTGGAGGATAGAATGCAATCAACAGGAACAGTGCCATAGTTCACATGCACATGTGGGGACTCCAAGATGGTGAGGGAAGGTATGGGAATGCCATTCTTGAATCTAGGGATAGTCAACAGGTGACACCCATGTACACCCCTACACGACGCAACACGAAGGGCTCCATCCAACTAGCAAACAAAGGACCTCCCTGAATACATAGCTGCAGTAGTTTGGTGAGGCACTTCTCCAGGGCACCCTCATCAAGTCGAGTGTCGGGTGGGTGCTCGCTTGCACGTGGCTTAGGAAAGCTCACACCAAACCGAGACCAGGTGAGTGGTGTGTAGTGAGGAGTGTGTGGCCCATAGTAGGTGGGCCCCATTGGGGATGGGCGCTTTGGTCGGGGTAGGATGCAACAGCAAATGAGGAGGAGGACGGTGAGGCCACGGTGGTGTTGGCTGCTACAGTGAAAAATGAGTTTACTCACCGGCCCGCACGGTAGATGCAAGACGGACGTTGTCATGGGGAGCCGGGCACTTGGGGGCAGAACAATCTATCACCCTACAGTTCCAGAAGGTGACAGGCAGTGGGGTGTGGACGCTGCCGGAGCCCGGTCCTCCGTGTCCACAACCCTTGCCCAGTCCACAGTCATGGCCACCATTTCCACGACCAGCACCCTAGGTTGAGTGTGTTGTGGCAGTAGAAGTGGTAGATGTGATAAAGGCAGTGGAGGATGTGGAGCAGCTGAGGGCACAGACATGATCACTAATGCCATAGCAGTGCAGTGGAGGCGTTTGCTTTGCAGGTTGTTCTACCAATGTGTGAGGCAACCTGCTGTGAGCTTGTAGAGAGAGCAGATCCCAAGATGTGAGTTGGGTGGAACAGGTCAGTAGCAAGGTGTTCAAGCCCAGTACAAGGAATATGCAGGAAGATATCAGAAAGCTCTGGGATCATACCAGCCTTGATGGAGAGAAAACAAAAACGTTGGCCAGGCCCAGCTCTGTCAAGGTCACAGAAGAGACGCAGACTTCAAGCCCAATACACATCAGCAGACTCATCCGCTCTTATACACAATTGGCCAAACTAGATGGTGAGAGTCCTCTGGGCAGCATGGACGATGATGCTTTTGTGGTGGAAAATTAAGGAGTAGGTGCCAATGGGATCAGCAGGAGTACGCCATGCCGTGACTAGTAATTGTAAATAAGTTTAGCCGTCATGTGACCATTGTTCATGCCAGTGTCATCAAGAAGATCATCAAGTCCAACAAGGATCAAGGCACGTATAGCACGGGCAGCCTTAGTGGGAGAGGGGGTGAAAGAAGGTGTGACAGAGGGATTATCAAGTGAGTAACATTCCCAGAGCTCACCTTGTGCCGAAGAGCTGAAGCACATCTCCCGTGAAGAGAAATTGAGTTTGGGTGTGAAATGAGGTGGTGATGTTTCAAAGCCCTTCTGAAGATATGGTAGTGAGAGGTGTCATTATGTTGGATTGGAAGAGACCTGGCCATGGGGTGGTGCCGAAGGGTTGCTAGCAGTGCCTCTCATAGTAGTAGATCCAGAGTTTGAAGCAGCACCTACAGCAACCCCAGCAGCCACAACACCTCAGTATCCCCGGTACCCATAGCAACAACAGCACCATCAAAGGAGGGCATAGAGTGGAGACACTCGATGACTATGTCTGCTATAGAAGTAGCCATCTCAGTCTTAGCATTGACTTCACGCTGAAGATATTCTTGGAGCCGACGGCGATCAGCCTACGCCTCATGTTGGGCTGCCTGCCTCATGGAAGGCCTCAATAGTGTCTGTAACCTCAGGCATGATCAAACTGACTATGTGGAGGGGAGTGCACAAAGAAGAGGTGTAAGTGATGAAGAGTGCTTAGTGCAAGATGGAGCAATCACCATATTAAGGTCACGGGAGGAGAAATAAAAAAGGATGTACAACTGCTACAAAAGATGAAGCGAGCACAGAGATCCAAGCTACAACGGCCACCTGGAGACATAGTCCAGCCATTGTGGCACCAGAAAAGGCTACAGCTGCAGACACAACCCACACAGCGGTGCCGGCATGATGTGCCAGTGTCTGCACCTCCACTGTACCTGTTGTAGCACCAAGAATTGTCCCGGTGAGACAAAGTGTATCAGAATGTGATCGAAGCAATGGAGCACGACCTGGTTACTCCGGTTTGCTAGCCATGCTGACTGGAGAAACTTTGGGCGTGCTATCTAGAAGAAAATGTTTCTTAGCAAGATGTATCCCTGGAAGGAAATCGAGGATGCACTCACCAGTTTACAACAATGATTCAACCTCTCGGTATCTCCTCCCCAAAATGAAGGGTGTCCTTGCACTTATAACTCAACTGATAGCCTGCACACTCAGAGGGGAACATCGGCGCCGTTATCGTCCGACCATACCCAACGGTCAGCGTGTGATGGCGTATGAGTGTGTCCTCATGTTGCTGCCTGTAACATGATTCCCTTGAAGTCACATGTGCCATCAACATTTAGTACCAATTACCCCAAATTCATGCACTACTATATCTGTGTACACCACACATTTTTTTGTACACGTAGATTCCAAGTACGTTCCTTGTACTCACCCATACATTATGGAAACGTTCATAGAATATTCCTAGTCAGATTGGAGGACAAAGTCACATAATGAAGTATCTTCCGTGTAACTTCTACATGAACTTACCCGTTAAGAGCTTTGAAAAGAATCCTGGTTGTGTACATGATTTCCTGTCACTTCTATGAAGTTTCTCCTCCTTGTACACAAGTGCACTTTTGTATGTCATTGTTATTTTGAATTATTTCCACTCCCTTGTACACTCCCCTCATACACTTTCCACTGGCCCACGGGGGAGGAGACGGTGGGGGGGGGGGGGGGGGGGGGGGGGGGGGGGGGGGGGGGGGGCTCAAAGGACAAAAGCATATGAGGCAAGTGTCTGGAGGAGTGTATCACCAAACAAGTGATGTTACGATGACATAATATATTTTTTTACATGATAACCCATCACTTCCATGAAGTTTCTCCTCTTTGAACACATCTGTACCTTTTTTATGTCACTCTCATACCAAATTCTGTCAACTCCCCTGTACACTCCTCTCATACACTTTCCACTTGACGGGGGGAGGGGGGGGAGGGAGGGTCCAAATGGCAAAAGTGTACGAGGCAAGTCTATGAAGGAGTATATGACTGAACAAGTGATGTTATGTTGAAATAATACATTCGTGTACATGATCTCGCATAACCTGTATGATGTTTCTCCTCCTTGAACACAAGTGTAATTTTGTATACCGCCATCATACAAAATTCTGTTCACTCCCTCATACAATTCCTTCATGCACTTTCCACTTGACGGGCAGGGGGGGGAGGGGGGAGGGAGATCCAAACGACAAAAGTGTATGAGACAAGTGTATGAAGGAGTGTATCACTTAACAAGTGAAGTTACGTTGTAATAATACACATTTGTGTACATGATAACCTATCACTTCTATGAAGTTTCTGCTCCTTGTACACAATTGTACTTTTATATGCCATTGTCATACCAAATCTTGTTCACCCCCTCATACAATTTGCACTTGACCGGGGGGGGGGGGGGGGGGGGGGGGGGGGGGGAGGGTCGGGAAGGGTCCAAAGGAAAATATTGTATGATGTAAGTGTATCAAGAATTGTATCACTTAACAAGTGACGTTATGTTGAAATAGTGCATTTTTGTACATGATCTCATATAACTTCCATGAAGTCTCTCCTCCTTGTACACAAGTGTAATTTTGTAAATCACTGTCATACCAAATTTTGTTCACTCCCTCATACAATCCCCTCATACAATTTCCACTTGACAGGAGGGGGGGAGGTTGAGGAGGAGTGCAAATGACAAAATTGTATGAGGCAAGTGTAAGAAGGAGCGTATCACTGAACAAGTGATGTTACGTTGAAATAAAACATTCGTGTACATTATCTCATATGACCTCTATGATGTTTCTCCTCTTTGCAGGCAAGTGTACTTTTGTATGTCTCTAACATACAAAACTCTGTTCTCCCTCATACACTCCTCTCATTCACTTTCCACTTGATGGGGGAGGAAGGTGGGGGGGGGGGGAGGGGTCCAAAAGACAATATTGTATGAGGTAAGTGTATGAAGGAGTGTATTTCTAAACAAGTGACGTTACATTGAAAAAATGCATTTGTGTACATGATCACCTACCACTTATGTAATGTCTCTCTTCCTTGTACACAAGTGTACTTTTGTATGTTACCGTCATATTATCTTTGGTTCACCCCCTCATACACTCCCCTCATTCAATTCCCACTCGACCAAGGGGGGGGGAGGGGGCGGAGGGGGGGAGTCAGAGGAGGGGGGTCCAAATGACAAAAGTGTGTGAGACAAGTGTATGACGGGGTGTATTACTTAACAGGTGACGTTACGTCGAAATAATACATTTTTGTACATGTTAACCTATCACTTCTGTGAAGTTTCTACCCCTTGCACACAAGTGTACTTTTGTATGCCACTGTCATACCAAATTTTGTTCACTCCCTCATAAAATTCTCCCATACACTTTCTACTTGAGGGAGGGGGAAGAGGGGTTCGGGGGAGGGGGGATCCAAATAGCAAAATTGTACGAGGCAAGTGTAGAGAGGAGTGTATCACTTAACAAGTGTCATTACGTTGAAAAAAATCATTTGTGTACATGGTCTCATATAACTTCTATGAATTTTCTCCTCCTTGAACACAAGTGTACTGTTTTATGTTTCTAACATACAAAATTGTGTTCACTCCTTCATACATTCCCCTCATACACTTTCCACTTGACGGGGGAGGGGGAGGGTGGAGGGGGGTTCAAAAGACAAAAGTGTATGAAGTAAGTATATGAAGGAGTGTATCACTAAACAAGTGACGTTAGATTGAAACAATACATTTTTGTACATGATCATCTACTACTTCTGTGAGTTTTCTCCTCCTTGTACACAGGTGTGCTTTTGTATGTCTGTGTCATACAAAATTCTGTTCACTCTCTCATACACTCACCTCATACACTTTCCACTTGACGAGGGAGGGGAGGGGGGGAAGAGGGGGAGGTGGGGGGGTCCAAAGACAAAAGTTTTTAGGGTAAGTGTATGAAGGAGTGTATCACTAAAGAAGTGAAATTACAATGGAGCAATAAATTTATTTTTATTTTGAGGAAATTAAACAAAACATGTATAGAAAGTGTCACCACTATGTGCCTCTCTCACATCCTAGAAACTTCTACACATAACCACATCTATTGTACACAGGTCCTCTAGTGTATAAAATTAGCCTGATTAACTCTAACTCGCCATCAATGGAGAGTTGTGAGGATGGTGAGCCGGCCATGAGGAACCACTACCGGCATCCTAATCTCGTGAGATTAGGGTGCTGGTAGTGGTCAATGAAGAGCTTCAGGCGGTGGGCAGATACTACTATGCATGTACGTGGTAATGATAGTGCAATAGCCCTAAGAGTAGGGTGTGCAAGAATTGTGCCATCTACTGTAGTCAGCCACTGTATTTACTGATGTTGATGCATTCACGAGAATGATACAACGGAAGCATGCATCGGAGCGAAACTTGTTGCTGCAGATGCTGCTTCGGCAGTTTGTGGTAGCCACGACACCATGTTGGGAGTCCCATAACTGCCCAGGATCACGGAGTTGTAGAGTTTTGGAGGGATAATCCCTCCTCACTCTGATACCATTGGTTAATATCCTAAGCACATAGAGCATTGAATGTCGGGAGGAGAGTCTGGGGATATCCTCACAAGACACACGCCATTCATCAAAGCTCGTAGTACTTAGTATGATTCAACAGTTAGTACGAGTGAGATTTAGAACTAGATTTAATCACACTTGTGAGCGTGGCGCTCAGTCGTGTGTAATGCACACCAAGACCACGCAGCCACCCGGGGGTCGAGCCTGACCTCTCGGCAAAAACTGAGGACGGCTACTCACCGTGGTACAGAAAGAATCGGACCATAGCCTCCTAGGGATCAACACCCGGTTGCTAGAATGTAGCTTCCCCAGGAAACCACAAACAATCTGGATAAAATTATGGTATCCTAAAGTGTCAAAGAGCTAGAGCTCCCCACGAGCAAACTTAACATTTAGAATCAAGTGAATCATGTCATTATGTGCCACACCTTGAATGTGCACTAATTCTTCTGGCAATGGGCACGAGCTCCATGTGAGTGGCTCCCATATTGCAGCGTTGAGCTCCAACACATTCACAATACTTAATCTCATGTACGTGTATGAGGTCGGGTGTATGTACAGCAAGACAAGAGGGCATCAGGTGTGGTGGGCCACTAACTTGACCACAAAAATCAACAACGTTGACCATTGAATTCTTAAGCCCTTTGGCTTTTTTTTTTTTTTGGCTAATTACCTCGATCTCTGATGTTCCATTATAGAACGTTCTGACAGGCTCAAGCACTTTCCATATGATTGGACAGAACTATCACGATCTCTATCATTAATTTGATACTTTTCTCTCGAATCCATGATTGAGGGGTTGTGGATTTTACAAGAGTAGCACTACTCTTGTAGAATCCACAACCCCTCAATTTTTGTGACTCCACAATGTCTTGATGTTTGCGACCCCCCTGTCATGTTCCAGACGTAGACGATGCCCTAAAATCCATGAGTGGGTATTTCTGTCCTCCCATTCATGGCTCACTGAGCATTGACCTTGGGATTTTTACACCGTTCAGCTGAGGAAATTGTGGTCACCTTCCCCGACATCCGGTGTTTCGCTTCTGAGTGTTCTGAAACTTTCGACCACATTCCAGAAGGATCAGCAGAGGTATCACGAACAAGATCGATATTTTGATACTTTTTGGTTGCCATCTCAACGGTGCTAGAATTGTGTGAAACCGTACCTCAATGTTCTCAAAATCCCCAACTTCTTGGCAGAGTTCTTGAAGCGACCACTCATAATGCGACGTCGCACGCCTTGTTTTGATTCTCATCATTGTATGCATACGCTCGACATGTTTGATACTTTTCATCAAAATACACTACATCCTCTTCTCCCAGTTCCTCTAATCATCTTCTGCGGTGTACCTCATCCATGTGAACCATCCATGTTCCACTTGGTATAATACGTGTGCCTGGTTGTTGCTTTGTAGTTGATGACTACAAAGCAACAACCATGCACAAGTCTTCAGCACATCTCCAGCGTTCATATTTTTGCAGACCTTGCAACGACAAAGGTAAACAGATTGAGCACAACCAGCAATCAGCAGCAGTAACTGGCAAAGACTCTGAGGATGGAGGATCAACTAAATGCGATCAACAATGCTCTCCATGCAAACCAGGCAGCAAAAGCAAATTTTGCAGCACCGACGACCCCCACAACAAACCGTGTCCGATCCCTCAGGCTCGTCAAACCCTTTGCCCCTACCGTTTCCTGTTGGATCAACATCTGGCTCAATGGGAGGCACCCGCTGACAGGCTCGTATCAACGAGGACCTGTTACAGATTTTTTTTAGACTTGAGAGCCTTACCACCCATGTGCTCCAACAACTCAGTGCGTAGATGGAGGAGCTATAGAATTTGCGTGTGATGGAAGCAGTATTCACCAAGTGAAATCTTCAACTCTCGAGTGAATCCCAAATTTTACCAGCACTCCCTGAGCCGTTCGATCTTGCGCACTCAAAAGGACTGATGGTCAGGATATGGCTGATGAGTTTGAAGATGCACTTTGTCACTACTTGCGTCAACGATGATGAGAAGAAAATTGACCTCGCCCCCTTGCTTTTGCATGACACAACTTTGAGTTGGTGGTTTGATCTGAAGACCATCAAACGGAATTGGGATACCTACAGAGCTCGATCAATGGCTCATGCGACCGCTCTCACGTCATCAACCACAGGCGTTACAACTCTTGAGAAGATCAATCCGTCGTGGTACAACTCTCTGACTCCACCAGAAAATTGGATGGACTTTGCTTGCGCCAAACTCGAAGGATGTCGAAACATAAACGTGAAACCTGATGCATGGATACAAGCTTCAATGCCTGCATCAGCATTCAAGCTTGGCACAGTACATTTGGCATTTCCGCGAAATCATCACCGGAAGTGACCTCATCCTTGATGAACTCTGTGTCTACTCCAATGACGACCTCAAACGTAACATTCGGCAAACAATCACCATATTCAGCATCCAAGAAAAAATTCTTTAAATGATTGCGGTAGCTGGATGCATCGAAAGCGTCGACTACAACGCTCAGATACACGAATCCAACAGCTGGCAACCCCAAGGCCATAATTCATATTGTGACAGAGGGAAGTCACAGTTGACGAAAACCTTGTCCCTGGTGGAGATTGATACCATCGAATAATAAGATAATTGATTATGCTGGATTATCATTGATCATGGCACATCTTGTGTGACATTCGAAAACGTCGGCAACAGACCAAAAAGGAGGAGAAGTCAAAAAAAAAAAAAGGGAGTCAGAAAACGGCAAAGGGCAGGAGTAGACGGCTGAACTCCTGTCCGGTCAGAAAACTCTACGCCGGCCGATTGCCCATCTGAGTGGCTCACACTGCCGCAAACGGGGGTTCCTAAGATTGCAAAGTTCAATGAGGGGTACTAGGAAAACCAACCGGCGATACTGCTATGAGTATAGCCAATGGATTATTGAAGTCACAAAATGGCACCGGCACTACTCAATGGAGGAGCTTCTCAAGGCTTTGTAAGAAATGACATGGTTCACAGACCAAACCAGGGGTATTTGAAGGAAAAATTCTTGAAGTGTGACCACAGAGTTGCTGACTTTGTGAACCTCTCTTATTTTAAATCAGATATTTGCACGACGTAACGGTCAACAAAATTTGCCCAATGAGCGATCACAAAGTTATCCTCGAGCGAGATTTCATGTATCGGCATGATCCACAGGTAGACTGGAGCAGTGGATAGTTCTATGTCAGGATTAATGGCAGAAAACAACACCTACCTTTGATCAAGAAACCAACGTTGCAACTGCATTTAAGGGAAACAGTAGAGGTAGAAGCAAGAGTGGAAATTGCATCAATTACAAAATGCCAACCGATATTGCTAAACATGGCTAAGAAAAATCTGCGACAGGAAGTACAAGCGTGGCTAGTCCACGTGGAAAGAAGGGACACTGAAGAAATTGTGGAAATAGAGGAAACTACATACCTCAACACTGACAAGTTTGTAACCATTCAGGAAGAGTTCGTACCACTTGTCAAGGAGTTCAAGGGAAATTTCCCAACGAAATGCCCCAAGAGCTACCTCCACAATGAAATGTCGACCACCAGATAGACCTGAAGCCGGGGAACAGACCGACGATGAAGGAGATCTATCAGATGAGCGACCACGAGCTGACCGAAATAAAAATGCAGATCAATGAGATACTCAGTCAGGGTTTCATCAGGTTGTTCACATCACCCAATAATTTTCCTCTACTTTTTGTGAAAATGAAATCCGAAGGAATGCAAATGTGTGTGAGAATTTAATGATATCAGCACCAAGAACGACTATCCTCGTTTGCAGGCAAATGAACTTTTCAATCAACTTCACGGCACAGGAATTTCCACCACAATTGACCTACATAGCGACTATCATCGAATCAGAGTATCTGATAATGACATTGAGAAAACAGGATTCCACACCAGATACATGAATTGTGAGTTCACGGTTATGCCGTTCGCCGTACCTCAATGACTTTGTCGTCTTATAATTCAACAACATCATGGTGTTCAACCCAGCCTTGGAGGAGTACGCTGGACATCTCCAAAAATTTCTCAATATTCTACAAAGAAATAAATTCTACAGAAAACTCTCAAAGTGAAGCTTGAACTGTCGTTTGATCGAGTTTCTAAGTCACATCATCAGCGGCGGACGAATTATCATGGACTCGAAAAAAGTGGAGGGGGTCGTTAATTGACTGAAGCCGACCAACGTTTAGGACATCCAAGTATTCTTGGGATTATACAACTATTACTGTCAATATGTAAAACACTATGCGCGAGTGTCAGCGCCTATGTCCGATCTCACTCGTAAAGCTACCGAGTGGATTTGGGGAGATAAGGGACTATAAGTTTTCAACTCTTTGAGGAATTCCCTGACCTCACCACCAGCCTTCTGATTGGCGGATCAAAGGGTGGACTACATCATGGCTAGCGATGAGCCTAATCGAGCAATCGGAGCCATCCTTCTCTAAGACCATGCGGTGGAGAACAAACGGTCGCATACACATTGCAGAAACTAAGTAGGCCAGAACTCAACTACGCGGTGTACAAAAAACAATTTTTTTAAATTGTACAAGCATCCAAAACTTGGCAGTGTTTCTTGGAATACCGATGATGCATCTTCTGCATCGACCACCATGCACTCAAACATCTCAAGTTTACGCCAAATCTGTGTTGTCCATAAACTTTGTAGATGGAGTTCCTCTAGTCCAAATTCGACTCTGACATTGAGTACGGAGCTGGAAAAACAAATCCAGTGGATGCTCTGAGTCGGCAACCAAACTTGATAGCTGAGATCAGCAAACAACTCATCAAACGAGACTTGTACCTCAAGAGGCTACTGGAGAAGGGCTACGAGTTCTGCGGGTATGACAAGACCAAGTTGTGGTTTGAAAAATTGTACTGGCAACAACAATTCACTTTCCAAGTTTTTGTGCCACCAAACGACAAACTACGACAAATGATATTTTAGGAATGCCACAACTCAGGTCCAGGTGGACAATTTGGAGAGGACAAGACACTCAAGAAGTTGGCAAAGAATTACTCATGGGACCGAATTCTGACCGACGTGGCAAAGACATGCAAAACATGCGACACCTGTCAACCATAAAAATCTTGTCGCACAAAGCCACCAGGACTACTCCAACCTCTCCCTATACCGTGGTTCAAAATCAGTATGGATTATGTTATGGAGTTTCCCGCCACTCCAATGGGCTATGATTCCATCCTCGTGGTGGTGGACCAGTCTTTAGAAATGTCAAACTTCATTCTCATGATGATCACCTTAATCACAGAAGGGACAGCACAACTATTTCTAAGTGAAATTCTTCGAGTACACGGCATACCACATACCATCATCAGCGACATTGACAGATGCTTCACCAACCATCTTTGTCACAAACTGCTGACGCGCTATGGCAGTTGGATCAAGCTATCAACAATGTTCCATCCTCAAACTGATGGACAAACCGACCAATCAGACGCTCGAACAAATTCTCCGCACTTTATGAAAGCTGCATGGCACTAACTAGACAACAAGACTGCCGACTGTTGAACTCGCATAAAACTCTACCAATTCCACCACAGTAAGTAATTCCGTTTGTGGTGGTCTACGGTAAACTTCCTGCCACACCAGCATGACTACAAAGCCAAATAAATACTCACATGGTCAACATCCACTAACAGGAATTCTCTAAAATTTAGAATGAAACATGATTGACTCTCGCGAAGACACAAGCAGCTATGCACCAAGTTGCGGAAAGATATCATAGCGATGATGTGTTCAGCACTTGCGATTGCATCCTACTCAGCTTGGCGGATATCAAACTCTATAGACAAGATTTTGGAATCTCGAACCCCAATGGTTGGGCCCTTTTGAAATCAAGAAAATACGAAACCCATTCTTCTCTCGAATTTGCCTACCTGAAAGCATGGTTATCCACCCATTCTTCCACCCCATTAAGCTCAAACACTACAGGGATCCTAGTGAAAACTTTCCCGGCCAAGATTTTGCTTGTCCATCTCCTATCCAAGTAGACGGGGATACGGAGTACGTGATTGAAAACATCCTCAAACATCAATGCCATGGGAAAACGACCAAGTATCTGATCAAGTGGTACGTCTACGACATCGTGCATAAAAGTCGGTAACCCTACAAAAACCTTTGATTATAGATCACCTTATCGACAGCTATTACAAGCTCACCGACACACGTCTGCCAATGCACGGTGATGTCGCAACTAAAAGGGAGAAAAGTATTATGTCCTAGACTTACACGAGGTCCCAAACTCTGCCAGTGGGAATTTGTATCCTTATATTCATGGCCCACCATGCATCGACCTCAGGGTTTTTACGCTAGTTGGTCGAGAACATTTCGGCCACCTGTCCCGAGATCTAGTATTTTGCTTCCGAGTGCTCTAACACTTCAAACCAACTTCCAGAAGGATCAAAAGAAGTATCACAAACTATATGGATGTTTTTATATTGTTCCGTCAACTTCTCCATGATGCAAGACTTTTTTAAAATCCCACCTTGATATCTAAAAAACCCCCAACTTCTCAACAGAAGTTGGGAGTTTTCTTGAAGTGATCACTAACAATACGACGTCACACGTGTCGCTTGGTTCTAACACCAAACACTCAAGACAAGCCTCATCATGATTGTTGTCATTATACATATACGCTCAACATGTTCGACACTTGTCATGAAGTACACTTACTGCTAAATCATCCAAAATATCCATTTATCCCAATTCCACTAATCATCTTTTGCTCCGCACCTCATCCCTGTAAACCATCCACGATCCGCTTGGAAAATACACCCTCAACTTCTCGGCGTAGTTTTTTAAGAAACCTTTCAGCGGCACTCCACCGCATGTGCCACTTGGCGTGAGCATCTAGAACCCCAAGTATGCTTCATCATTGTTGCCGCAATTGTATATGCGCTCAATAGTTTCGGAAACTTTCGTCAAAGTACACTTACTAGTTATTAAAAACTACTAGAGAGCCTCAATTTTTATAATTGTCTTGTTTTTTATAACTTCCATATGTTCAATATTACGTTTTGTACGACATAAGAGTGGAAAAATGCTGGAATTCAGGAAAAAGAGGGGCACCTTGTTATTCGTTCCAAACCTTCAACCAATCTTGCGCTCAAAGTGTGGATGGTTATATCTGTTCTTATGAATTGAGGAACGGGTTCTACTCTTGAAAGTGTGGGGCAATGGTCTTCATAATCCAGTGTGAGGTGTATGCAATACATCCCCCTACTCATGGAATGTTTTTTTCAAAATATCCCAGTTTTGCCTTTAAATAATTCGAGGTGTTGGGCCCTGATATGCTTTGAAATCTCAAACCTATCTGAGTTCTGTCCCATCGGAGGTTCACACCTGGTGGTGGTAGTGGAGGTTTTAGGCCAACCTTGACGTACGGGCGGTTCTTGCCATCATCTCTTGAGAAATTTTATGAAGACATGGTTTTCAGGTTCATGAACGTCACTATCTTTGACATACTCACAATGATCCACTTGTAGGTTTTTCTTTCTCCCCTGTTTCCATCATTGGAAACCATTGCAAACGTAATTTTAAGGAGAAGAATCAACACATTGTGAAAAAAGGGCCAGGCTTCTCGGAAGCTTGCTGTTTGGGTAGCCTGCAATGTGATGCTTCGGCAGACCATGGGTATCTTGAGATTGACTAACAGATTTAATGGATTGTCATCGCTGGCCATTCGAAAGCTGAAAATTATTTCTTTGAATTAGGCAGTTGAGAGTGATGGCTTTCATCCTCATTGCTGAATGTTGTGGCAACTGGGCCCCGCCCCGCAACGAGTGAATTCTATCGTTCATCGATGATTCTGAGTGGGAATATCCTACATGGCTTCATCAGGAGGGCTATGTGAGGGGTCCGTACTTGTGACGGAAGTTGCCAATTTTCTGCGAATTTCGTAGTCAGCAATGGATAAATGAATCATGGTTGCGGACTTCATTGACCCTTCATCCCTCATCTATGCCTTGCACAACAGCTAGTGGGGAGAAATTAATGAATGAAATCGCTGCAAATCCAAGGACGCCTTGGTATTGATGACTACATTCATCGATAGCTGAAGACAGGCTGCGACTGGAAGCAAGGGTATGTGCATGTCAGCTTGCCACTGAGTCGCCATTTTGAGCAGGTTCAAGGAGGATTCTATAAGTCTAGGCATGCATGATGTGACGGTCAATGGGTCAAAACCCCTGAACTATGGGCCCGTTGATGAGGACTGGTAAGTGGAGGGAAGACTGAATCCAAATGCGTGAAAACTGGCTGAAACAGACTCAGCAGACAAAGTGGGAGTGTTAATCAATGAACAATGATGAACCTCTGAATTTCAATATGGATCGATGAATGAAGGTTCATTGGTTGCAGGGCTATGCCCTGGTCGAGTCTTCGTCTTGGACGAAGTTGCCCTTTTACTTTTGGAAAGAAATTCCAATTAACCCTTGTTTTGTCACCCGATGTCGGAACAATGAACCCCATTCGCCCCTATCGTGAAACAATAAGCCTCATTCGCCCTGCCTCAGAACAATATGCCTCATTTGCTCCTCCATCAGAACAATATGTCCCATTCTCCCCTATCTCCGGATAATTAGCCCAGTTTGTCCTTTGCACATAGATTGACGTCATTCATGGAAAATTTATGGAAATTAATCCGAATATATCTAATGCATGTGTTGATCATGTTGACGATTATCAGAACGGAACCTTTCCTTCAACATCGTTCACCGAAGGTAAATGCCTCGGTCTGGCCAGAGGCTTGGGATGGGCTCCACGAATGCACCTCCCAGCCTCGGTGTGCATTCGGCCACATTTGATGGGTGCTCATGACGAGTGACACCATTCAAGTTCTCGAGGCGGTATTTTTATACAGCTCCCGGTTTAAGCATCAAACCGGGATGTCTACACAAAGTAATTTGTGGGAATGACCGCAAATAATTTCCTCCTCCATCGCCTATTCACGTGTACGTTGCAAACCATTAAGCAACATGTCTCATCTTTGAGGAAAGCTGCATTTGCCGCTCTTGAAGTGCTGGCCAATCCCATCAGAGCCACATGTAGGTCCTCGTGGAATCATCATCCCTTCCTCTCCCCCTATGGACCATGGCACTGCGGTGGTTGAGTGGAATAAGATTAAGCAGATGAAGCGGACTTGATCAAAGTGAATCCATCCGACCATTCATAAACCATGTGCTGGCAGCTCGGCAAGCGGGCACCCCATGCTTGCCCACTGAACTTCCTATCGGATTGGGAGCGATGGGTCCCGGTGTGGCCATTTACGCGTTCACGGATGTGAAGCTCGAGCACAAATTTCCATGCGCTACATGGAGTAGGCTATGTAGCCATGCCATGTTCATGCCATTTCTAGCACTGTCGGATGTTTTCCCGATGTGGTGGTCAGATTTGCATAATATCCTCAGTAAAAAATTAACAAGATACCATGTGTTCGATGATCATTATCTGCATAATGATTAGCCAGATATCCTCCATCTGAAGCCCAATTCTCTGCCTAATCCAAAAGCCCCCTTTCCTTCTACATTATGTTGCGCTTGAAAATAATCTTTGTCCAAACTCCAAAGACCAGTCATCTCAAACCTGCAAACAAACAGAAACACAAGTTAGTAAAACAAGCCGGGAAAAGGCTCAACAATCGGAATGGAAGAAAACAAAGGTTTATCATCTGTAACTAAACAACGAAAAGAGCACACCAACATGTAAAATGAGACAAAGAATTCTGAAAACATAGCTTGGAGTTTGTCCTCTAGCTCTTCCTCATATTTATCCTGCCACTCTCTCTCCTCATCCAGCTGGGCAATGTGCTCATCTTGCATTGTGGTCTCACCAACATCCTGAGAAGGATGGAAGTATGCACCACAGTCATTATCCTCATATGCTTCATCCTCATCATTTGAAACGTCACAAGGTGGCATCTTGGGGCCGTAATCCATGTCATGTGCACCATATTCAGCAAGTGGTAGATCTACACCCAAAGAAGCATCTGCACGTGCTTCCAATGCTGCTGCAGCATGCTGTGCAGCTGCTGCCAGGCCACCATCAAACTGGGGTGCTACCTGTGCCAGGCTCAGTGCTTGCGGGATCTGGCAAGATGACTTCGTGTGACCCTTCAGTCAACGATGTGGAAAAATGAAAACCTTCTTCCGCCATGTGTCTCCTTCTCTCCGTGCGTTCACTTTTGGGAAGCTCCTTCCTATGTCGTGGTCCATTCTATACCAAAGCTGGTTAAATCCGCCCGATGTTCCTCACCACAGGTGAAGTCATGGGGTTGGCATATGCTTGGCGGAAAGCCATGTGGGGTAGGCCTCGGTCCGCAAGGCTCTCTGTGTTTTGCCGCGTTGATAAGAGAAACTCACAGGCATGTTGACACCTAATTCCATACTCTTTCTACCGTCCATAGCTGTATGACCTCTACAACAAGAAAAGTGCCTCGTGTTGTTTGTTGGGCCAGTTACAGTTGCGGTGCTAAGACCCTCTTTAGTGATAGTGTACTCGTGTGCCACCCCAAGGCAGTGGAGGAGGCGGTCCGCCTGTGCTCACGTTACCGCATCCTTGGCTGCGGCGGCCTGACAATGATGTGTGCAAAACAGTCACAGGAAAAAGGGTAGATTGATATGAAGCAGTAGTAGGGGTACAAATGGCGGTGTGCTAAGATGCGGGAGTTCAAAATCTCTGGAGTGTTAGAGGTTGTGTGTCCCCCTCTACCCAAAGGGCACTGGAGCCGGGTCCATTTGTCAAGTGGCATACCCCCTGACACTACCCGCTCGTCTTTTCCTGTAGGTGGTGCATAAAAACGCTCAAATGTGCCATACACAAAATGTGTGCATGGCATCTGACAGGTACCATTGTACAACCTTTTCCAATCCCTTCTCCCAATGAGTATTGATGCATGAACCAGCATGTCGAGATGTGGGATATGCAAGTGCAAGCTAAGCACACAAAAAAGTTCCAAGCCTTTTCATCCTCCATTGCGACAAGGGCCCAGGCCATGGGTAAAGCATGGATGTTTGCATCAAAGTACTGAGCCAACAATAGAACCTGATTGTGTCTGTGTCATAAAAAAGTTTCATTCATGGTGAAAATGCATTGACTGTTTCAGTACCCAAGTCTCGCTGTTGCTGAAGCCACAAACGCATAGAGGAAGGCCCCATGGCCATCCTTGTAGGACACGGCATGTGTACCCAGGCCCATACGCGTCAGCTGCGAGGACAATATGGATGTTATAGTGAGAAAACACATGCTAAATAGCCCAACATTCTACTTAAAAATCATGCAACCAATCCATGCACGTAGCTTGTCCACATAAGATGGAAAGAGGCTCCACATATCAAACGTCTTGTCCATCAAATTATCCCCGGCCTGGGACTTGGTGTTGTAGAGCGTGTTGTTGGGTATGATGATTCCCGTCCGGTATACTTGGCATAATGTCATGATAGGCGCGGCCGGGTCACATTGCAGCGCCTCAGGTATATTTTATGGCATCCACCCCTTCTGGCACGAGGGGTTCCCGCGCTCGATGCTAGGCATGCAACGATTGCCTTTGAAGTAGTGAAACACCATCATGTGTCCAAATTTTCTGGTACTCATAAAGTAGCCGGGTTCAGCCCTTTCTTTTTGTGTCCGAGAAACGACATGAAAATGGGCTGGCTCGCTGCGGATCCACTACTCATTGCAGATCAAGGTGAACCGGTTGTCCACCACATAGCCTTCAGCAAACACGTGCACGGCATCCATGTTTTTAAACTCCATGCCATCCTTCTGCTCCTTCTCCATCTCCTTGTGCTTCTTGAGATTGTGACATTGTTCGTCCTTAAATTCGCTTGCTGAAATCAACATAGAACAGGAAAAACAATGAGGATGGTCATATGTAACAAAACCAGTTGGAAGAACATGCGAGTATGAAAACAGAAGAGAAATCCGTCCACAAAACCATGAAAGCAATTACCAGGGTGTCCGACACGGAGGGACTTGACGGGATGGTGCCCCATGCTATACCTAACCGGGCCGGCTTCTCGGATGTCCAGAGAGGCCGGAGCACGGGGAGGCTCATCAGGGGGGTGGTTATGTTGGAGAGCGTCCCACTCGTCCAACCTCCTCTCAAACCAGTCATCTTTCTAATCCCTCTCCAACCAAAACATGACATCATCAAATGCGCCTGATTGGTCACCTCATAGAGTGTCATTGGGATACTCCCACGCAGTAGGAGCAAATTTGGGAGTCGTTACGCTCTTGTCACAAGATAGTTTCATGGCGAGCCACCACGCATTAAGTTGTTGAGCCATCTGAAAGAGTGGACATATCATCTATATTACACAATGTTAGATTCCTCATCTACTGAATTAATCGGGCTGACCCCACTCATCCTGGACTTTGACGACCATTCTAGCATCACGCAGGTTGCAACTGTGGCAGAGGCATGTTGGTTGGCTGCCGCCATGGCATGAACGACGAGTAAAATAGACTGAATGGGCCAGTACCGAGTGTTGAGCCACCATCAACGGAGGCGGCACATCGAGATCACTTACCAGACAAACCCTAGAACGGCAAAGCAAGGAGGTGTGTGGACACTGTCCGCTGCAATGCATCCCCCAGAATGCGACCTCGTAGCCTTGCACATGTCCTCGGCGACCGGCATCGAAAAAATCAGACCGCGAAATTTGGACAATGTCGCTCATGACAGCCAGGAATCACACCCTCAAAGTGCCAATTGTCGAACCATTCATCGGCGGAATCCGGCTGGCCTGTCAGTATTGTATCAGCTGACCTGAAAACCTGTTAGATTCAACAGCACATACGCATACCACTGCATGTGTTGCAACTCGGTCATAGGCCCTACTCGTCACATGTGTGATTGACAAAAAAACCGATAAGCGGAAGTTTGTAAAACACGTCCATCCCGTTATTTGGTTGCTGGCATGCTACCAAGCAAAAGTGACGTGACAGAAAATATACAGAAAAAGTACATAACCCCACGTGCACCTTACAATGACATCGTTGAACATTACGATTGTCATGAAAAAAAGTCAAACTGTTGTACGCGCTTGACCTTCATGTTTCACACACGTAGACACGCGTGACGTGTGCATGGACAAAAGGTACAAGAAAAACGTTATTGAAAACAAATGTAACAGTAATCCACCCTTTTTCGGAGAAAATAACATTGTACGGTCACAAAGAGAGCTCGACAAGTGCAAGGGACGGATGAGAATTATTCTCCAGAGACAAGGGTCAATGAGGCCTTTTGTGAGGTAGGGGTGGATGGGGCTTATTTTTCTGAGGTAGGGGCGGATGTGGCTTATTGTTACTGAGAAGGGGTGAAAAGGGGCTTGTTGTTCCAAGGTGGGAGAAATGAGGGTTATCTTTGAAAAGGGCATAACAACCATTCTACTCATTCCATGAGGGGTCAGGAACACCCTACCCGGTGCTTGAAAAACATGACTACCCCGCCCAGTGATTTGTAAAAATCCAGACTGCCCATTCGTTTCACCATGCTCGATCGACGGCATGCGCAGCTGATCGAGCGAAGCGAGGTGAGCCATGTCAGGCTCCCTCACGATTCTAACAATCGAGCGACGACCTTTTTTTTAATTTTCCGACACAGAAACCCCCGAGTTTGATTTAAGTTTTTCTATTTTCTGCGTGGGTGGAGCTCGCGCAAAACCTGAAAACCTACATGAAATTAGGGTGTTTGTGTGTTGGAAAGAAAATAGAGGTCATCGCTTGATCGCCATCGATCAAAAACACCCATTTTTTAGATCGAGCGGGAACGATCGTTCCGTTTTCTTTTTCCTAACACGCAAAACCCCCCGGTTTTACATGAAAATCCTAGTCAAGCCCTACTCTGAATGACATTCGGGGTGTTAGGGTTTTAGTTTTGCACAAGGGATCCTGTTGGACCTCGTGGTAGCAAAGCCTAGCAAGTTTTCTTTCAGTGCATGGGGAGTCTCATTCTCCCCATGCAAACCACACACAAACCCCCCCTAAAACATTCACAAGCCCCTCGACATAGGAGTTTGAGAATGTTAAAAAAATTGACGTTAACATGTTGACGATACATCGCATGTAGCCTCGACATGCCATTTTTTCCCGATGTTCATGGGTAAAATGTCAATATTCTAAATTCAACTGGCAAGGGAGTCCTTTTATTGCGAATTTCGGGTAAGAAGATATTTTTGTCCGATTGCCGGGTTGGGCATACACATGTTCAAATTTCATGGGTAATCCCTACATGTAACCTTAAAAAAAGGGGGTATCCAGAAAGTATGGATGATTGCGTGTTTCCACCCTTAACTTTTTGCAGCTCGAATATTTTTCGAGCAAACTTTTGCGAGGCGACGACCTGACCAGCCGCCACAACATTCAGCAATGTCGAGGACGGTTAGGTCTAGGAAGCTCCTGCTTGAAAAAACTACTACCAAAAGATGTGACGGCCAGCGATTACTGTCCGTTTCATCCGCCGGTCCATCTGGTCCGTAGAATAATCTGACCTGACGTGAAAGCCTCACGGTGTAGGCCGCCCTAACGGCAACATTGCGAGCAGCCTCGAAATTGTGAAAACAGTGTTTTCTCACGTTTATTCACATTGATTTCACGTAGGATTTTTACCATCAATAATGCACGACAAGAAAAATCTCAACTTCAAACCATTGCAAAGGTAGCAAGGCCAGATATTCCAGAACAAATATTTTGATATATCCTCAAGAGCTGAAGGGCTGGATCATCCGGGTGTCAAAGAAACCCGTCCAGCCGTTCAGGTAGGCATAAAACTTCGACCACCGCAGCCAGGTTTGCGTTTCCGGTAGGCCAGGAACCAGGTAGATTTGAATTTTCAAGTAGCACGACACTTAGTATAAGGACCGAGCCGCAACAAGGATTATTTTGTCCATTTATCCATATTTGCTGTGTTGGTGCGACCCGGCTCTTCTCAAGGGCGACTTTGTAAGTCGCCCCATTCTCGCTCGACCATGTCTGACACGCCCCCATTCTAAGAAAAATGGCTAGGTCGCCCCTATTCCGGAAAGTCATGGCTAGGTCGCCCCCACTTTTGGTGCTCCGGGGAATTATGGCCGGGATGCCCAGTACGGGTGAAATATTATCGACGTCTTGCCCCTATTTTAAAAATTAGGGGCAAGATAACGATAACATTTCACATTGTAATTTGCCAAATATCAGTTTCACTCGAAACCTGCCGTACATCGTTCCGGACACCAAGTCCGTCTTGTCCGCTGTCCAGACTTTGTCGCTAAAGTCGACGGGATGTTTACAACTTACGTAGTCGATGTCCGATGTTCGCATTATGCATGTAAAGTACCCTATTCTCCGGCCTTCACAGGTGGACACTATTGCGTTTATTCATCTTCCGCGCAGCTTCCGAGTAGTCGGCCTTTGCTTGCCATCTCCTTTTACGCTTTGTACAGCACAATTGTTCGTCGTCGACATGTGCATTTCCGGTTGGCCCCACGATCATATGAAAACAGCACCTTATACATGTGAATGAATCTAGTCCACATACATTGTTGCCACGGTGGCATGTACTTTGACCAATGTGTGCACGCCTTCAGTCCTGTACGCTAAACCTTCCCCCCCCCCCTACCGCCGATGGTGGACGAGTGCACCTCGGTCATGTTACTCCGCGCCCTGCGACTGGCAGGGGTCTCCGACTTCCGTCATTCTACGTTGCATATTGCATCACTGTCACCTAGGCAGCTCCTCGTCACCCGTCCCGCTCTCGTGTCATTCCCATGGCGCCGGCCGGCATCCTCGCACCCAGTAAGTCAGGGTCATGGGGGCATGGCACATGTTTAATCACCGTTTTTATATCCAACATGCCCTCATTCTGGCCGCATGGCGGCCTCAACTTTGCTCGGTTCGCCGAGCGAAGCTCGGTGAACCGTCTACGCCACACGTAGCACACGACATGAACTCTCGCCTGGCCCACACTACCTCGATTCCCTAACTGCCGACCCAACGGTCGACTATGTCGACCCCATGCACGTGCGGTCATTTGCCGAGTGGGATGACGACATGAGAGAGCACGACGAATGGGAGAAGCAGCAAGAAGTTAAATTGCTGGCATCTATGACCCCCGGTTCCCTTGACCCCGGGCCCGTCACATACAAAGGTGGTAAAGCAGTGCGGGTCCGTCCGGAACGCTACTACCCTCCCAGTGGTACGTGGACCGCCCGTTAGGTATCGCATCATGGCCCGTGCCATTTCTGGTCTAGAGTGCCTCCTAGGTCAACCTGCGTCGACAATTAACGCAAAGTCGCGTAAGGAACAAGGCCCACCCCGCCAGCCCACAGTACCGTCGCACAATCGTAAGCCCCTGTCAGCACCAACTGACCCCATAGTCTCGCATGTATGAACACTCTGTCTGAGTCCGTTGTTGTTTTTGTGCAGGCCCCTCGGACGAAGATGACGATAGTGATGGTGTGCAGTTCCCGGGTGGCATGGAATTTCGGACCATGGAAGAGTGTCGTTGCGCCATCGAGGATTACGCAGTCGAGCAGCGTTTCCCCCTCAAGTGGAAGAGGTCTCGACCCGGTCAAATTGTGGTCCGCTGCCGCAACCGCAAGAGCGATGGATGCCCGTGGGTAATCCGTGCTCGCATGTCGAGCAAGTCCAACTGCTGCACTGTGTCTTCCTACGTGGAGGGGCATAAGTGCACCCCGGGCCAGACGAAGGGGAACCCGGCGCGGAAAACCAAGTGGGTCCTCCGACGTATTCGGGACACAGTGGCCCGGGACCAACCACTGACGCCAAAATCCTGCGTGCGGTCGTCGAAGCTGTCACACACACGAGAAGGTGGGCTACCAGGTCATCTGGAGGGCGTGGAACAAGGCCCAAGAGGAAGTCATGGGGGAGAAGTCCATCTCGTGAGCTCTTTTCCCCACATATTGCGCCGAGGTGAGTCCTGCTTGACTCACGGTCAAGTTCACATGCGATGGGTTTTCTTTCAGCTCCCAGATTGACTGTTGGACATACTTTTTCCGCACATGCAGCTGATGAGAGTCGACCCTAACACCATCGCCGTTGCGGAGCAGAGAGCAAAGCAGTTTTGTTGATGTTTTGTGGCGCCTGGTGCATGCCGAAAAGCATGGCCTCACGTATGGCGTATTGTCACTCTCGACGGCACGTTTCTCAAAAACGGCTACAAACAGGTGCTTCTCATCGTCCAGTTTTTTGACGCAAAAAACAATAGTGTGCCAATGGCCTATGCCCTGGTGAGCAAGGAGGACGAGGACAACTGGGGGTGGTTTCTTCTCCAACTGTCTAACGCTTACTGGACCATGCGCGAAGGCGGCACCACCATCATCAGTGAACGTGATGCAGGACTCCTCGCAGCGATGCCGAGGCTCCTCCCTCGGGCCAACCACAAGTACTGCACGTTCCACATCAAGGAGAACATCCGGGTGACGTACAGCAAGACGGCAACGAACATCTTTTGGTGGTTGGCACACGCATATGAGTGAGAGGAATATGACAAGTTGAGCATGGAGCTAGTGCAGACAAACCAGGGCACTACACGCTACGTGTTTGGCGATGGCGAGCAGGGAGGGATCCCCTTGCGCTCGTGAAGCCGCTTCCACGGACCACCGGGGTGTGACGGCCACACCACAAGCAATGCCGCCGAATCTCTCAATGCACGGATCCTCAAGGCACGTAAGCTGTTCCCATTCCACTGCTTCACCAGTCTCTACCCCTTCATACAGAAGCTGTTTGCAACGCGCAAAAAGCTGGCACACGACATCAACATGGAGAGCGAGGTGGAGAGGAAGTGGACGACCACACCCGGAAAGGCGCTGACACATAACTGCTTGGTGGCCCGAGACTACGAGGTGGTGCACACCGGGAACCTCATGGGCACGGTGACAGAGAGCCGGGGTGTGCCGCGGCAGGTGGACTACCGCATGCGGAAGTGCAGCTGTGGCCGCTACCAGGAGTTCGGCATTCCGTGTGTACACGCATGTGCTGTGCTGCTGGAGAACGGCGTGCCACCGGAAAACTACACCGACATGGCGTATAGCATCGCCGCGTGGAAGCGTTGCTACGGCCACCCCATGCCGGGCGTGAACCTCACGGCGTTGAAGCCAGTCCCCCCCCGGAACCAGACCGTGAGGGAGACCCCCCGGGACCTCGGTGGCAGGCCCCTGGTGGACGTGTAGTGGGCCGTCCGCAGGGCAAACACAAGCGGTGGGGGGGATCTACTATGCACAAACCACATTTGTGGAAGATGTGGCCACAAGGGCCACCCTATGAACCGCTGCAAGAACCCACCCGTTGCAACACCGGCACAAATGGTTGCGGCCCGCGCGGCTGAGCTGCGAGGCCAGCAGGTTGCTGCAGACAATGGCGATGAGGATGCTGCAGGAGCCATCATGGATGCAGCCGATACTGAATTCGGTACAAACGCACGGACAAGTGCAGCAACTGCAGCGACAACTACTGAGGAGCCCCCTGAGGAGGGGGACCTAACGCAGGAGCAGACTGCAACCGGCCAGGGACAGGAGGGGGACGAGGAGGAGGATGAGTACGAGGAGGAAGGTTTGGAGGAGGAGGGGAACAACGAGGTCGTAGTCGCCAGGCCTGCCTCAGAAGGTAAGCGCACCTCAGAGTGGACAGATTCAGACACTTCAGACGAGGAGTACGACCCAGATGAAGAGACTAGGAGGGCAAGGCATGAGGCAGAGGAGGCTGCTTTCCGTCATGAGTATGCCATGGTCCGCGAGCTTGTTCCCGAGATGGGGCTGCCAGACCTTGACTTGTTACCTGACACTGGAGTTGTGTGAAGGTAAGATGTTCATTACTCTGGTACATGACTCCGAAGCATTGCCATTATGTGTTGTATCTGCACACACTACCACATTAATCATTAACCTGCACCTGCTTTGTGATTGCAGGCGAAGAAGGCTATTCTACTCGTGCCTGTCTAAGCATCCTCAAGGTCTAGATCCCAAAGCACCAGAAGGGGACTGTCTGTTAGGGGGCGGTTTAGATTGCAGCGTGTGCATGTGGAGGGGGATGATTGTGGTCAGATATCAGATGGGAAACCAGTGGAGGTGTTCTATGATGCCCTAGAGTGTGGAGATGCATGCCCTTGTGCGGCATGCGACGTTATGCGTTGGGTGCACAATTTGCCGGTGTATGTGCAAGAGTGGATTGCCTCATGTGACCTGTCTCCATTGTCTTTCATATGGACCTAAGGCTTTCGTACATAGTCGCCTTTTCATTCAATGTATTGATTGCATTTTAATGGCAATGTGTGTGAAAAACTGATGCTCATAAGCTGGATGCAGACTTCCTAGTACTTAATGGAATGGCCACATTAACCACCTAACCAAAAGTTGCCTACTGTTTACGTTAATGTGAGAGTGCTGCAGTTGCAGTCGAACGATTACTTGTGTTATGTGTATCATGTATGTCTTATTCTTCCACCCTGTAAGTGGACATTACGTGAAAAGTGACCCACTCTCAAACATTAATGCACAATGCTAGGAAAAGCATGTGAGGGGTGAGGGTTGAATGCAACTATCCGTTTCATGGCATCCACTAGGTGAATACATTACATTAGTACAACGGAAGCATACAACTTTCAGAGTGGAGTGCTATATCCCTGACACTCCATGGCCTAATGCATCATTATGGGTACCCTAGCTTCCAAGTTGCAAAATTGTTGGCACAATGCACTGGAGTGTGGAAACACCAGTGAAGATCCGGGGAACTCCAAACATGAAAAGTGGGTACTCCAAAAGTCATTTTGCAGAATCCTAGGCACAATGTCGTAGGGTGGGTACTCCAGACAAGATTCCGGGTACTCCACACATGATACTGGGTACTCCATATATGATAATGGGCAATCCAGGCCTGATTTTGCAGAAATCTTGCCTCAATGTACTGGACTGTGGATACTCCAGACATGACATTGGGTCCTCCAGACATTATTTTGCAGAAATCTTGCCTCAATGTATTGGACTTTGGATACTCCAGACATGACAATGGGTAGTCCACACATGATTGTGCAGAAATCTTGCCTCAATGTAGTGGATTGTAGATACTCCAGACATGACAATGGGTACTCCACATATGATTTTGCAGAAATCTTGCCTCAATGTATTAGACTGTGGGTACTCCAGACATGACAATGAGTACCCCATACATGATTTTGCAGAAATATTGCCTCAATGTACTGGACCGTGGGTACTCCAGACATAATTCTGTCAAAATGTATGCTATATAGCCGAACATTAAGGGCCATGTAGAAAGGAACCGGCAGATTTCTTCATCACTAACACTGCTCGTGGAGGGCATGAGGGACATGAAAATCTGAAATGAAAGTCAGATGCGCCTGCATGAAGGGGGCAAATTGGATATGATTTGGCCGAAAACCTACGACGGTACCATGCGCAGGGGCCACTACGGACTCGGTGGCTTAGTCCATACCCACGGCTCCCAAGGGTCGGGACAGGTTGGCGGACGACTACTCGGCATGCGCATTCCCAAGTTCCATGCCATACGTTCTGGAGTCACAGGAGCTTCGGCCCATGATGGTTCTTCGTGGCCCAACTCACGGTTGCGTGCTTCATACCAGTCCCATTCCTCCTTCAATGCTACCCATGCCCGATGAGCCGCCACAGGGTCCCCTATGGGTCTACTCCATCTTTCATGTGTCGGGCCATTCGGACGTCCGTCGGTGTCCATGTCGATGGAACATGGAGTCAACCTATGTGGATACTTAGCGAAGTGGACTGACTGAGAAGCACTTTTAAGTACACACGATAGTACCTGTTCATCGTGCGAACCAGTACAACGAACAGGTTCAAGGACGGAAGTCTTCATTGGTGCATGCCAACATTCGAGAAGCAAAACCGGTCCAACTACTTGTCCTATACTTTGGAACGTGCAGCTGCAACGTCGAACAGGCAGAAATAAGCTGCCCGAGTCCACGTGGACACAGGCAACGCGCATGAACCGTGCAACGCTGGCAACATGACACAGTCATGCGACACACCGTCCGATATCCGCCCGGGTGGGGCTACGTCGTCCCATTGGGCCGTCGTCCACTTTCGGCGTGGAACTCCGTATGATGTCAGCAATGCCCAGTCAAATTTTGTCGAATACAGAAACCATTTTCATTCTGTTTGCAACAACAAACCAGACGTGAAAACGTATAAAAATGACGAACCGAAGCCATCGTGTCGACCTGCAAAATTAGGGTCCCGTTACGTTGTTTCAGTGACTGTGGTCGCCTCGCGATGACGTTTTTACGAGGTTTTGCCGATGTCGACATCCCTAACTGCAAACCCTCGATATTTAGTTCAAATTATGGGGGCGGTGTAGCCATAATTCTCAGAATGCGGGCAGGCTGGGAAACTAATAAAAATTTGGGTGCGAACTAGGCAGAAGTTTTCGGAATGGGGGCGACCTATCCAGCTGTTCTCGGAATGGGGGCGTCTCAGACATGGTCCGCCGAAAATGGGGGCGATCTAGGAATTAGCCGCCTTCTCAACTGTCGGTCGGCTTTGACATTGTCTCGAGGCAGGGGTCGGCAGCAGCAACGGCGTCGACGGCGCCGGCTACAGACAGATCGTGCCAACCTTCGGCGACCCACCACAGCAACCGCGAATCCAAGTTGCAGCGCGTTGTAACCACCTCAACCGTAGCGAGCCCCGTCGTGTCGATCGCTGCGCATTATTCCCACGTCCCTCGGGCAGGCTCACTTGCCAACGAGGCGGGTGGTGGTGGTGGTGGTGGCTGTGGTGGGTCACGCGGCAGAGGGGACCAACTGGAGAGGCTGCCATCGCCGGACAACGCAAGCACACGCAGATTGGGGGCCGAGAGAAGAGAGAAGTACACGGAAAGTAGAGGAAAGGAGGTGAGGTAAGGAGAGGAGAGGAGAAGAGGAAAGGGAAGGAAAGAAGAGGTTAGGGGAGGAGAGCTGCAGCGGCAATGGTGGCGTTGGAGCCTCCACCTGTCGGCGTTCGAGGGCAGTACTGTGTGTCTTCCTGTGCTCACGAGCAGCAGCAGCAGCAGCAGCAGCAGCAGCAGCAGCAGCAGCAGCAGCAGCAGCAGCAGCAGCAGCAGCAGCAGCAGCAGCAGCAGCAGCAGCAGCAGCAGCAGCAGCAGCAGCGGCAGCAGCAGCATCAGCATCAGCAGCAGGAGCAGCAGGAGAAGGAGCAGGATGATAAGGAGGAAGAGGAGGAGGAGGAGGAGGAGGCGGCGGCGGCGGCATTGTTGTCAGCGCACGACTGCAGCGGTGCAGCCGCATTGCCGAGTAAGCGCCTCCACCACTCTTCTCCTTCTTCCACTTCCACTTGTGCCGCAGATGCAGGAACAGACGCCACTGCTGCTGCAGCCGCTGCCGGTGGTGGTCGTGCCACCACAGCCGCAGTTTCTCTTGCCCAATCCAGCCACTGCTTTGACGGCTGCTGCAGTGGATGCGATGGCTGCTGCGCCTGGAGCGCTTGTGGGCCACAGCATGGCAAAGGGACGGATGTCGGGCGATCTTTCAGCTGCAACAGCGGCAGCAGCAATATGAACTGCCACAGCAGCAGCAGTAGCAGCAGCTGCTGCAGCTGCACCGCTGCCGGCAACAGCGCCAGCGGTGACAGCAGCAGCAACGGCCGCGCCAGCGGCAGCTGCAGCGCCGGCCGCGGGATGGACGGAGGGTTGCGGCTGACGTGGCCGTCGTGGCTGCTGCTGGGGGCGCGGCTGCAGCCGTGGCAAGCGCTGGCTCTGCTATTCTGCGCCGTGCAGCTGTACGTCGCCGCCGCCTCGTTCTACGGCCGCTTCCTGCGCCATCAGCAGCAGCAGCAGCAGCAGCATCACCACCACCACTGGCATCCGCACCAGCATCATCATCCGCACCATGGGCACCGTCGGCATGAGCAGTGGGCGGATGGTACAGAGAGACTGCTCCGCGTCTCGAGGTTGGGTGCAGCGTACGGAGACGAAAGTGCTGACCGCACTGTGGACGGCGTCATCGCCCTCGTTCGTGACATTGGAAGCGACGCTGATGATAGTTCGAGGAGCAGCAGCAGCAGCAGCAGCAGCAGCAGCAGCAGCAGCAGCAGCAGCAGCAGCAGCAGCAGCAGCAGCAGTGGCCGTGGCGGCGGTGGCAGCAGCAGCGTTGCGGTCAGTGTGAGTGCGGACAACGCAGGGAGTGGTGCGGAAGGCGAAGCACGTTGGTGGGTGCAGGAGGAGGAAGTGGACAAGGACGTGGTTGCGGATGACGACGACGAGGACGAGGACAATCTGCGGTTGTCGGGTTGTGGGCATGACGATGCGTGCGTGCTCTCTTCTCTCCTCTTGTCAGCTGCGGTTCAGCACCCCTCCTCTTCCTCCTCCTCCTCCTCCTCCTCCTCCTCCTCCTCCTCC
>SZWC01009598.1:8217-47812 GCA_023375785.1 Penium margaritaceum
CATCGACACCCGTTCTATGGTTGACCATAAAGAGGCAATTAGTACGGGACGAATGGAGCCCCCCCCCCCCTCCCCAATCAGACAAAAACATCCCTTCATTTTCATTCGAACGACAGTGTTTTTTTTCGTGAAAGCTGCAGTCAAGATGTCGCAGACGCGACAAATGACCTGCCGCAGCCACAAGAGATTACTCCGCCAAACGAAAAATGGCCACGATGAGACCACACAAGAAAGAACGCCAAGACAGTGTCAAGTAATCTATAACAAACATATCAATGAGAAATGTATATCACAATAGGGGTCACCATAGAGGTGCCACCTTTCTTGGTAAAAGAAAGGGAACCTGTCGGGCCCCGCTATTGCGGAGTCTGGCAGGTGCCCAGGCAAGTACACAAATAAAACCCCAACCCCACAATGCAACTAGGGGTTTGCTTGAAGTTTGGGGGGGGGGGGGGGGGGTGTTAAGGACATGTGTGAGATTTTGCAATAGCGAACTCTGAAACCCATAGTTTAATGGGTTGAACCATTGGGTTAGGGTGGGTGTCATGCCAAAAGAAAGGGAACATGCCAGGCCCCGCTACCGTGGGGCTTGGCAGGTGCCCTGGCAAGTGAAAGAATAAAACCCCAAACCCCTTATCTGAATTTCTATTCGTTAAAGTTTTTTTAAGGATATGAGGACTTGAATGACTTTCAATGAAAGATCCAGGGAATTATACATTAAAGTTTCTGTGTATTCAGGATTTACATGAAACTTCCTCGAAGCATTCCTATTTATGGTAGCTCATTTCCTGGAAACATCCTCCACATATACACTAGTCTATCGGTGTGTACTTTTGGGGTGATTGACCATAGTTTTTATCACTAGCTCTCTGTCCTGGCATAGCTGAACGGTGCATCCGAGTGTTGAAACTGCACCATGGAGGATGCGGTCCATGCTATGCGGTCTGAGTGCGGTCTTCCAGAGTCCTTTGTATTTGAGGACATCTTCTACATGACATGGGTCTACAACCGCCTACGTTATGGTCCTCTTTCGAAAGATACTCCGCCGTACAATTTGTGGTTTGGCCATCGTGTTGATCTCCATCTTGCTAGATTCTGAGGATCACTAGCCTACGTCTGGTACACCAATGATCAACAGAGGTCTAAGGTCTCACCTTAGGGTCGAATGTGTGCCTTCCTCAGCATTTTGGTGTAGTCAAAGGCCTGGCGTTTTTAGGACTTTTCTTGCAATCGCATTGTCGAGATTTGAGACGATCTCTTCTTTGAGTCTCTTATCTACCTCAACCTGTCCAGTATTCTGTTGCTTGCAGTTGACCACGTTCCCACCCATGCCACTTTGCAATGGATGGGGGTCTAGTCTTTGGATTGTATCCGTCTGGGTATTCTCACTTGTGGTCTGGTCTCCAGATTCTGACGATCTGGCCATCTTGGCAATGGGTCTAGTAGCCTCATCCATCCTGCCTTGCACACTTGTTCTCATGCCCATGTCAGAATCCTCTGGCACACCTTATCACATGGCATCACCAGTCCCCTCTTCCACACCTGATCCTGTGCTAGCATTGGTTTCTTCCGGCATATCTGGACCAAAGACTGTCCGTTTCCTCTCGCACACCCAATCCCACACCGATGACAGTATCTCTAGTCGCACTATTCATGTGTCTGTACCTACTCTACCCGTGCAAGAGCTACCCCCTTTCCATGACTCTCCTACATCCTCTCCCCTTCCCCACAACTCTAGAGCCTCTACAACTGAGGCCTAGTTGCATACCACATAGCTCAAGGTGAACACCTCAGCACCAGGCTACCTCTCAAACCCGGTACTTCTCGTCCACAACTGGCCTCTAAGGCTTAGCGAACGGCAGATCCAACGTCCAGACGCCCCATTTTTAGGGTTCAAAGTGGTGAACATGGCACTAAGTTCCTTGGACTGAGCATCCAAGAAAACTACACTAAGGGGCATCCAGTGTGCCCTGGCAGCCACAAGTTGGTGTCTTGTGAGTTCTTGGTCCCTTGCAATGTCATAGTTGGTCTTGTCGTGGTCAGACCGAGTCCAAGAGCTTGAATTTTGGCCACCTGGAGCTCTCCCTCGCTTGCGCTTGACTCGGGCACATTGAAGGAGGTACTCTCAGCAATGGATGCATGACTATGGCATGCTGCTTGTGAGGATGAGCTAAGGGCCATGTGTAAACACGGCATTTATAAGCTTGTCAACCTCTCACAAAGACAGGGGGCTGTATAGGCCAAGTGGGTCATTTACAAGAAGGTAAAACCAATGCACTCACTAGATTACTACAATGCCTGCTTGACGGCCAAGGGGTTCTCATAGGTTGAGGGTGTGGATTTCACTGACACTTTTGCACTTGTTGGCCATATGACCATTACTCGAGCCCTGTTTGGAGTTGCTTCTCACCACGACTGGGAGCAGTAGCCGATGGATGAGAACAATGCATTCTTCCATGGTACTCTAAAGGAGGATGTCTACGTGGTCCAGCCATCCAGATTTGAGGTTGGTGAGAAGGTATGGCGCTTGTGCAAGGTCTTCTAAGACCTAAAGCATTCATCCCAATGTTAGAGAACAACGGCACACTGACAAGTGCCGGCTACGTACAGAGTGACACCAAACCGTCCCTTGCTCTCAGTCATATAGCTAATTGTGTCAATGCCAACCTAGCCAATGTGGATGACCTCCTGATCGCATCTCCTTTGATGGAGGCCAGGAAGGAAGCCAAGGTAGTACTTGAGGTTGTGTACAAGATGAAGGACCTTGGTCATGCATATATGTTCCTTGGCATGGAGATCGTGACTGACCATCAGCGATGGATACTCTTGTTGCATCAGGGACGTTACAGTCGCCTTGCATAGGAGCGGTTTGTTG
This sequence comes from Penium margaritaceum, assembly GCA_023375785.1. Taxonomy (NCBI): domain Eukaryota; kingdom Viridiplantae; phylum Streptophyta; class Zygnematophyceae; order Desmidiales; family Peniaceae; genus Penium; species Penium margaritaceum. The sequence goes on from SZWC01009598.1 coordinate 11,093, forward strand.
ACCTCATTGCTGCAGTTCCCACAGCATCCACTCCCACCACGCCTGACGTATAGGATAACCTAAAGGTGGATGATCCAACACAACTTGGGATGGGGGGGAGACAGTGGATGTGACCTTATACTTTTTCCTCATTGACTCTCTAATGTACTTGACCACACGATCCGTCTTCGCCTTCACCATCCAGTTCCTTGCACATGGTTGCAATGTCTTTGGGTGAGAGCCATTCACATGGCTCTGTGAGTGGTCTTGTGTGTGGTTTTTATACCATACCTCAAACTCTCCTTCTGAAGGCAGTGTTCGGTGGTAGTTGACGGCTACACAAATAGTGACTTGGCCTGGAGCTCTAATTGGCGCAGTTGGACAGGCTATGTGTCCCTGATGGGTGGCACAGTTGTAATGTGGCACAACAATTATGGCTACATTGCACGCGGCACTTCAAAGGCCATGTTACGCTAGAGGGCTAGGGCTGCTATGGCGGTGTGGCTAATAGCGTCTATTTTGAGAGTAAATTCGGTCCGTGCCTTGCATCATTTTACGCCGTGACAACTATATGTTGGCCTGAGGGTGAGTGTGCACCCTGGAGGGTCCCTAGCAGTGGCTGGTTCACACCACCAACTCTTTTTGGATAGACTGAAACTGTGGAGGCAACTAGTTCCAAGGATGGCAGAAAACTGGTCAGAGATTGAGGCAATAGTTTTGGCCTGAATTGACTGGGAATGTACACTTGATCAAGGCTCACAATCAGTGGCATTTTATAGCCACTGATCTAAGCTTTCCAGAACACCAAAGCATGCCAGATTTTAAGCTTCCTAGCACATTCTATGGCTTCTAGAGTGTCTATTGGTAGGCTGTCCTTTTTCCCACCTAGGAAGGCATCCCATCCCTCCTCTAGAAGCTTCTTCCCCTTCCTAGATTCCTCAGCTTGCTTCTAGTAGGAGGGAAGGTGTCCAGAAGACCAAGACACCTCTAGTTGCCTTGTAGGACAAGTCACCCCTTCTAGAAGGTGTGCCACGTTCCTGGACCCTCACCTGGCCTTCTAGAAACTTAAAGAGGAACTCTAGAGGTTGAGCTAGCTTCCTAGCATCTATTTTCCACCTCCCTTGAGGCAGGGCAGAATTTCATTTTGTGGGACTTGAACCCGGGCCCCTGCCTCTAGAGGTGGACACCATTAACCACTAAGCCACTAAGGCTTGTATCTTTGGTGTTCATTTTTGGAGTCACTCCTGCCATGGTGAGGAGCATCACTCCAACACTATAGTGATCTTTCCATTTTACAACTTTGGTGTGTTTCATGCACACACAAAACACATGATTTTTTAGCATCACTTGTGATGATCTTATTCAGTGACATGTGATCTCCATACTTGGGTCGGCATGGACATGTGACGGGCTGACTTCCTTACCAAGGCACTTGCGCTTGGCCATGGCGACGAATGGTCACTTCATGGTGGCCATTTGTCTTGTCAAGATATGCCCCTTGCCTAAGGGTGATTAGGAGTGTAGTATGTGAGTATTGACTGCTCGAACATCTCATCGCACTCCTATCAATTCGCACATGTATGGACATGTGAACCATTGGGTCATGGACAAGCTTTGTGATGTGGGTTGTTACCCTCTATTTGTTCAACTTACGGTGAGAATTCGGTGGTTTCCATGCCCATGCACATCCCTCATGCGGACCCAGGTGGCATTGGAGCACTAACAGATGGGGATTATACCCATCAGCCACAGTCAGACAGTTGCCACGGCATCCCAGATGCTTGCTGGGGTGCTTTGGCCGTAACTCTGCGCATAGCTATCCAAACGCAACACCGTCTAAACCTAGAGATGCAAAATCTTGAGCAAAACCCTACGACTGGTCACATGCTCAAGTCTGGCATTAATTGGTGGAAAGAAAATGTAGAACATGCAAATCAGGCTCTAGAGCCAGTCCATCGAGAGAACTCTAACGTCTGTAGGAAAACTGCAGAGCACCCGAGCAAGCACCCAGGACATCCTGGCAGCTACTTATGGGTGGAGCAACCACCCGTCTACGCTCCAGTGCCAGCTCGGTCTGCATCAAGGATCTGCACAGTTATGGATACGACCGAGTGGTCAGCGTAATTTGTACAAACAGACGGGGACGACTCATATCACAACACTCCCCAATGACTTGATGGTACGCATGTGCATACACGTGCAAAACTGAAACTGGTGCACAACAACATGCTCACCACTCCATGCTCACACACCCCACTCTCAGCCACTCTTAGGCAAGGGACGAAGCCTAATAGAACAAATGGCTACCATGAACTTTCCGCGCTCAAGTGCCTTGGTCAAGAAGTCAGCCCGCTGCATGTCCATGCGGGTCCGAATGACAGAGATCACCTCTAGATCCATAAGATCATGCACAAGGTTATGCTTAACATCAATGTACTTCATGCGTACATGAAACACACTAGAATTCAATGCAACGGCAAGAGCACTCTAGTTGTCACAGCACAGAACGACAAAAGGAAAAAACAGATGCAACTCACAGAACAGACATTGCAGCCAAACCGCCTCAGCAGTCCCATTCCCTAGAGCAACATACTAAGTCTCTGATGAACTACGTGCAATACAACACGGTTTTCCATTGTGCCACGACACAGCGGTGCCACAAAGCAAGAATATGTAACCTGTCCAACTGCACCCATGAGGAATCCACGCCCAGTCACTGTCTGTATAGCCGTCGACTACCACTAAACACTTCCTTCAAAAGCAGAGTCCAAGGTACGGTGTGGACTTTACATACTATACCACTTGCACAGCCACATGAACGGCTCTCGACAGAGGACACTGCAAAAACTGTGCAAGGAGGTTGACAGTGAAAGCAATGTCGGGCCGTGAGGTAGTGGCCAAGTACATCAAAGAGCCGATAAGGAGCAAGTACATGGTCACGTCCACTGTCTTTCCAAGGTTTGCTGGATCATCCACCTTCAGAGCATCCTACCCGTCAGGTGTGATGGGGCTGGAGGCTGTGGAAGTTGCACCAAGGAGGTCAGCAAATTGCTCCCCCACAGCACGGTCGTAATGTGCCTGATACAACAAGAGTGTCCGTCGTTGACGATAACACGCAATCTCCAACCCACGAAACACAGCTGTAGGACTAACGTCCTTCATCCTATAGCCAGCTTGAAGGATTGCCTTGGCCTCGTTCATGGCCTCCATAGAAGGAGACGCAATCAGTAGGTCGTCCACGTAGACCACGATAGTGGTGAAGCTCTGAGTTATCCGTCTAAGAAAGAGGGACAGGTCAGCGTCACTGTGCATGTAGCTGGCACGTGTCAGTGTGTCGGTGATCTCCAAGTTCTAATACCTGGATGACTATTTGAGGTCGTACAAGGCCTCGCACAAGGGACAAACCTTATTATTAATCTTGAATCTAGGTGGCCGGACCATGTAGATCTCGTTCTCTAAAACTCCATGGAGGAACACATTGTTTACATCCATGAGGTGCAGCTCCTGGTTGTGGTAAGCAACAACCCCAAACAGAGCGCGCGTGGTGGTCATACAGCCAACGGGTGCAAAGGTGTCAGTGAAATCTACCCCCCTACTTGCGAGAACCCCTTGGCCTTCAAGCGATCCTTGTAGCGATCTTGTGTGGCATCGGGCTTCACCTTCTTGCAAAAGATCCACTTCACCTCTACAACCTTCCACCCAGGCGGGAGGTCAACAAGCTCATAGACACTGTGCTCACAGATAGCTCTTAGCTCATCCTCACAAGAAGCACGAAAAAAGTCTATATCGTGAGCTGAGAGTGTGTGCTTCAACGTGCCTAGATCATGCATCTTCGAGGGAGAGATCTGGGTGACTAAGACACATGCCTCCAGACTCAGTCTGGAGGCATGTGTCCGTCCGTCTTAGCGTCCGTCTTTTGATTCTGCACGTCTAGGTTCAGACGGCGTAGCATTCTGACATGTGTGCGCGGAGTTACAGCCAGAACAGTGGTTTCATGCCGGTTTTAGGACAGCTCTTGGACTGCCGTGTGCGACACCCGCCGTGCGCTGCAGGAGGTATTTATGCATTGGACCTGTCATTTGTTATTTCTCTCTGCATATGCTATTGAAGCATTCTGACACTTTGTCTTGTGTCTCCTAACCAAACCCTTGCCGTTGTGTGCACGGCCTGTGACTATCGACACTGTCTGACCAGGCATTGACGCCTAGTCAGCGGCTGTGTTGCTAGGAAGCTTCCATGCATTTTCTCAGACCCAAGGCCGGCGTAGAGTGACACCAGCTCACAGGCACGAACACTCATCACAAGGAGTGAGTCAAGACTGTACAAGCACTGGGAACAATCATTCACCCACCACGTGGACATAAGACCCCAACAGCATGCACAGCAGCCTTGAAGACGTTATTGCTGAGTGACTTCGTCAGGAAATCAGCTTGTTGCTGTTGGTTTTTGTGCATCTCTCATTGTGCTCTGTTGTGTCCTCCCGGCTTGTGTACATCGGCGTGCAGATGACAAATGGAGTGTCGTCTGGTGGAGCCTACGCACACTGCCATCTACTCGCAGTTTGCTGGAGCCTCCTCCCTCCAGCGACGTGCTCAGCTCCATCGGCAGGCCTCCTTGGTGGTTGGGCCGCCGGCAGTCATTGCCGTCGCAGATGCTGTCTGCATGCTCCCAGTACTCGTTCTGACTCTGTCATTGCGTCTGCAGCATCATGCTCTGCCTAGGGTCCATGTCTCTTGTTGTGTGGCACTGTTTGGCATCGTGGACTGTCGTAGGCACTACCTGGGTTCGGGCAGCCATAACTCTTTGCTGTTGTTTTCCTAGCTGATTCTGACCGCTCGACTCCATTCGTTGCGTCAGTGTTATGGTATGGTCCAGATTTCAGGCAAAACGGACGACGCCCGGGTTTTGGGCTGTCGGGCGTCTGGCAGGGCTCACCGAGAAAACCCTGCCTGCCAGAAAATAGGTCTAGGACTATTCTCTGATTGGCTGGTTATCTGAGTAACAAGTTCTACACTAGTGGGTGGGAGCTAGAACTTAGAGGGGTCTCCCATTGTTGCTCATTCTTCATTCCTAATCAGTCACTTTCAGTTTTCAGTTGCTTTTTGGCGCTAACACTGGCGCGAGCGTTTCTGAGTAACAAACCCAGAGCTTCCAGACTTAAACTCTAGAGTGGCAGATTGAGGGGACAGCAGACTTAAGCAACGAGCGTGGAAGCCCGCATGCTGCATCAACAACGCTGCTCCCACAACCTGGTGCCTAGCGTTTCCTTTTGTTGCTGTCGTGTATCGACCCAGATGACCCGGACATCACCTACAGCAATATGCTCACACACAAAATGATGCTCAACATTGATGTGCTTCGTGCGTGCGTGATGCATGCCATCATGTTTAACAATTGCATTTTTGCTTTGGTTGTCACAGCGCAACGTGATGCAGCGGATGGGAATGCACAGTTGTTGTGGCAAGCGACACAACCATACACTCTCGCAGGTGCCTGCACCTAGAGCAACATACTCAGCCTCGTTGGAGCTGCGTGCAACGTAGCCTTGCTTACCACTCTTCCACGACACAGCTGTCCCTCCAACGAGAAAGACATAACCGGTACGGCTGCGCGCATCAGTTTCATGCGCCCAGTCGCTGTCAGTATATCCATCCATGACGAGTGATGGCTGTGCACGATAGCATAGACCGGTGTGAGCAGTGGAGAGGGCATTCCTGATAACACGCGGTGCAGCTTCCATGTGTCGGGCTCGAGGAGCCTGGGAGAACTGGGCCAGGAATTTCACTAAGAATGCTACATCTACATTGGCCGTGGTCAGTAGGTACATCAGTGACCCAATGACACGAAGATAGTTTGTCACATCAACTGTCTCCCCTAGCTTAGACACATCCAGTGTCTTCAACAACCTCTGACCAACTGGGGTCATGGGCGTAGACATAGTGGGTGTGGATTCTAGCAGCGAGGCGAAGCGCTCCTCCTGGTTGCGGATGTATGCAGCCTGGTGAACATGGAGTGTCCGACGATCGTGCTGAAGCTCCATGCCCAAGAAGATGCGTGCAAGTCCCAAGTCTTTCATTTTGTACATAAACTGTAAGAGCGTCTTTACTGCCTTAACAACATCCCGACTAGGCGACGCTATGAACAGGTCGTCCACATAGACGAGAACATCGACAAACGGGGTAGAGGGCGGACTGACAAAGAGTGCAGGATCCACCATGCTGCGTCTATAACCGCATTTCTCAAGAGTGGACGTAATCTCTTGGTTCTAGCATCGAGGCGACTGCTTCCAGTCATAGAGAGCCTTCTGCAGCCGCCAGACACGTCAAGTGCCGTCGAAAAAGCCAAAAGGCTGGACCATGTAGATCTCCTCATCCAATTGCCTGTGGAGGAATGCATTGTTCATATCCATCTGCTCCAACTCCCAGTCGTGATAAGCGACAAGACTCAACAATACTCTAAGAGTGGTATACCGCCCTACTTATGCAAATGTCTCGTCAAAGTCGACGCCGGGAACCGAGGAGAACCCCTTTGCCGTGAGTCTTGTCTTGTTTGTTTCGAGTGTACCATTAGGCTTGTACTTACGCAGAAAAACCCTACAAGCATCGATGGCTTTGTGTACAGGCAGAAAATCGACAAGTTCATAGACCGCATGCTCATCAAGGGCGTTGAGCTCGTCACGCATGGCAGCCACCCACTGCTAGGCGTCAGAGGCCATGCGGGCTTGACGCACCGTGGCTGGCTCAGGCGGCAAGGCAGTGGAGGCTGACATGGCGTGACACTCGGCTATGCTACTCAAGAAAGCAACTTCCAAGGCCCGTCCATGCTCTAAGGTAAGGAGCGTATACCCAAGGGTGGAACTGGGATGGACAATCCCAGTAGCCAGGCCTAGTGCGTCCAGGCCAGTAGGGACAGCAGGCGAGGGGGCAGGGTGCGATGGAGGAGGGCGTGCCAAGGTCGTGGAGGTGCTAGAGCGGTTGGGGATGGCACGAAGACGCCCACCCCGGACAAAGGGAGAGACGGGAGAAGAACCCGTGGAGACATGCGGCGATGGGTCAAACACCCGGATGGGAGAGGCCGCTGGTGAGGGGACACTGGGAGGTGTGACCGGGGTGGACGAGAGAGCGGGAGATGAGGCAGACTGGGCAGAGTCGGTGATTGGAGAGGATGGTATGTCAGGGGACCTGGACGAGAACGCTGAGAAAGTAGTCACAGGTCCGGACGACGAGGACTGAGGGGAGGGTGAGAGTTGCAGTGTGGCAACAAGGACTACAAGACCTACAGGACCGACTCCCCCTCCCAGTCGAGAGATAGGGAGGAGGGAGGAGTCGGGAGACAGGCGACGGAGGTACAGGAGTGTAATGGGTCGTGTCTCCAGCTCCTGCTCTGAAGTCGTCGTCTGAGTTCATAGAATGGCGTTCTCAGTCCGCATCAGGGGTTTACCCCCTTCGCAGGACTGAGGGGCAATCGTCATCAACGACCCAGAGCGGGAAGACTCGAATACTTCGAGTCTCCGGAGGCCCATTTCCGTTTTTAACCAAACCCCTGGTTCTGGGACCCAAACCGGGGGTTTTTACCTCAAACTCGTGAGTTCACACGAGTTATTTTGTTTATTTTATGTTGAAGTTTGTCGAGAACGAACTTCAATCTACGTTTTGCCGTTCTGGCGCAAAACCATCGCGTACGAGGCACGCTGGTGATTTCTCGCCAGCTCTCTCTCGACCTCACCCTCGCTCTCCCATTCCCTCGTCCTCGCTTGCTTGTTTTGCAAGGAGGGCGAGGGGGGGCGAAGGCACGAGGCCACGAGGCCTCGCCCTTGAGGCCCTTGTGGCCTCTCAGCCGCCGATCGGGCTGAGGCCGCAATCGGCGGCTGGCGGCTGGCTGGCCGGTGGCCGGCCGGTCGCTTGGCCGGCCGCCTGCCGTCCAGCCGGCCGGCAGTGAGCTGGCCGGTGGCCAGCAAAGTGCTGGCTGCCGGCCAGTCCTCGCTGACCCGAGGGGTGGTGTGCAACCACCCCTCGCTTCAGCAAGGAGGGAGGGCTGAACCGACCCTCCCGCTACATTGCTCCCCACTTATCATGAATCGTCCCGGTTCATGAACAACAAGTAGGATTGTCAGTCAGTGAGTCATCAACATTGTGAAAGAAAATTAATAACTTCAAACACCATCTAGACATGAACACGTGCATGGTACTTAGACCTAAGCTGCAGCTTGTAGGTCAGCACGGCTAGCGGCCTCCCCCCTTTATGTTGGAGCCTCTGCCCGACAACCATGTTGGGCGTCCCCAACCTCCTATGGTCGCTGTCCATGAATGCTGCCCTGTGGGAATGTTGTTCACTTTCTCCGCGTTTAGGTGGTACCTTCTGCCACGCGTCGATCTGTGCGAGCTGCAAGCTCGCTCCAATACTCGTTGACCACCCCTATGGACAACCGAGATTTGGGCTCCCATGAATTATGTTAAGGTCCACAACCGGCCCAATGAACGAGGTACTCCCTAACAACGCACGACCGAAGAGTACGCTCTCGGTGCTGGAGTAGGCGAAGGACCTCGTATTGGCCGTCGGCAGCAAGGTCTGCTGGCGGTGGCTGAACGGTTCCGTTTGCCATGTATGGAGCCTGCAGGCTCACATGAAATACGTCATGTGTTTTCATACTCGACGAAAGTAGCAATCGGTTAGCCACTGGCCCGATGTGTGTCACAATGGGAAACATCCCAATCCATTTCGGTCGAAGTTTTTCTTGCCCCTAGCGACTTCAGCCGAAGGTTTTTAGTGGTAAGCAACACTTTGTCACTCATGTCAAATGATACCTCCTGGCGACCTTTGTCGGCATACGCCTTTTGTCGCTGCCGAGCTGCTTGAAGGTATCCCTTCTCCTCCTATAACAAGGAGTTGATGCGCTCAGCAAAGGCTCGAGCGGAAGGAACCTGTCCTTCTGTGCTCCCACTCTTTACCAATGAATAGGGTACCACTGGATGCCGACCACTGTTCAACACGAACGATGTAAACTCTGTGGACTCGTTCACCGAGTTGTTCACCGCAAACTCTGCCGATGCTAGGAATTCGTCCCAATCATGCATGGCAGGGTCCATGTACATGCGGAGCATCTGCTCCAAAGTGCGATTCATGCTCTCTGTTTGTCCATCAGTTTGAGGGTGAAATGTTGTCGACATTTGTGACTCACTGCCAAAGTACTCGTGCATCTTTTGCCAGAACTTACTAGCAAATATTCGATCTTGATCGGAGATAATGTGCAACGGCAAGCCGTGGTACTTTACGACACCCTCAAAGAAGAGACGAGCGGTCTCCTCTGCATTCACGTCAGTGGTTGTAGGAATGAAGTGTGTCATATTCGTCAAAAGATCCACAACCACTAGTATTGCATCGTGGCCACGGGCCGTGTCCGGAAGACGAGTAATGAAATCCATGCTGACGCACTCCCATGGAGTCCCAAGAATGGGAAGCTATTGGAGGAGTCCAGCAGGCTTCTTGTTACTAGCCTTATTCTGAAGACATGGGTCGCATGTCATGCAATACTTACGGATATCGAGACTCCATCCTGGCCACCAATAGTGGTCCGAGAGTGTCTGTCCGGTGTTTCGGGGTCCCACATGACCTGCAACCGGCGGGTCGTGGAACTGGGAGATAACCTTTGCTCGAAGGTGTCCCCAGTTTGGCACAACAACTTGTTCTCCTTGCCAAAAGCTTCCTGCGGCCTCCACCAAGCCGTACTTGTCCAGATTTTGAGAGTCTTGAAACCAAGAATCCACACAGTATCCCATTCGGATCCTCTTGACAAAACCGTTGTAATGGATAATCTCTCGTGGTGGTTGCCGCAGAGGTGCAGGGGGATCCGGTGGTTGTACTGTTTATGTTTCAATGGCCATAAAATACCCAATGACCTTGGTGGTTGCTTTGATTGCCACAGGCTGTCGGCTTAGTGGATTGGCCACATTGATGCGTCCTGGCCGATATTCCCATGTGAACGAGAATCGACTCAGGTATTCGCTCCAACGCGCCTGCCGTCTTGACAGGTTCGGTTGCGTTTGGAAAAACACCAATGGATTATGGTCGGTCACGACCGTCACACCCCCTTCCGTACCCTCAAGGTAGCAACACCACATCTTGAAAGCGTGTACTACTGCAAGGAGTTCTTGATCCCCAGTCATGTACCGCGTTTCCGCGGGGATGAGCTTCCGACTCTCATACGCAACTGGATGACCGTTCTGCATGAGGATAGCTCCGAGTCCTACTACCGATGCATCACATCGAACCTCTCACAGTTGCGATGGATCCGGAAGAGCTAGGACGGGCACCGCGGATAGATACTCTTTGACTTTGAGAAATGCGTTCTCGCAATCAGTTGTTCATTCCCAACGCACGTCTTTTCACGTGAGCCTAATTAGCGGTGCTACCAGGGTCAAATACCCTTGCACAAACCGTCAAGAGTAGTTTGCAAGGCCGAGGAAAGACTGAATCTGTCCAACATTTTCAGGGCGTGGCCAGTCCACAACGGTTTGGACCTTTCGTGGGTGGACACGGATGCCGTTCTTGCCGACGATGTGTCCAAGGTATTCGAGCTCATCTTGTGCAAACTTGCACTTGCTCACTTTCGCATAGAACTTCCTTTCCCAAAGGATTGCGAGAACTTCACGCAGATGTTCTATGTGCTCTTCCATTGATTTGGAGAAAACCACGATGTTATCCAGGTAAACCAAGACAAACTGTCCGAGTTGCTTGGCGAACGTTCGGCTCATTTCTCCTTTGAAGGTTGCCGGGGCATTTGTAAGCCCGAAGCATAACACTCGGAACTGATAGTGTCCTATGTGCATTTGAAACACGGTTTTGGACACATCATCTTCCGTGATGTGGATTTGATGGTACCCATGAGACAAATCCAAGGACAAAAACACTTTTGCGCCTTGGAGTTGGTCAAAAAGGTCCTCAATCCGCGGTAAGGGGAATCGATTTTTCACCGTCAGCTTGTTCAACGCCCGGTAATCCATGCACATGGGTAAACCACCATCCTTTTTGTTCACAAAAGGATCAGTGCACCGTACGACGAGCTACTGGGCTCGATCCACCCTTTTGCAAGGTACTGTTTGATTTGGCGTTCGGCCTCTCGCCTTTCTGCTGGACTAAGGCAATACATGGGTCTGAAAGGAGGAGTCACCTTCGACTGCAGCGGAATTGCGTGGCTCATGTGTCTTTTTGGTGGAAGCCCAGCCGGTGGGTCTTGGAATACATCCGAAAACTTCGCCAATAGAGATTTGATCTCTTGTGGCGTGTCTTCCTTCACGCCGTCCTCCACTTTCTACAGCTGAGCCAAGAAGAATCGACAACCTTGTCGAATACATCTCTTGACCTGCATCGCAGACAAGCTAGCATGGACTTTGAGTCGGGTAGGTGATAATTCCGTACTCGGAATCAACGTAAAGCGGCGCTGTCCTTTTTGGAGGATCAAACACTTTGATTCAAAGCACATTAGAGCCTTGTTCTCACGGAGCCAGGGATCGCCTAGCACCACGTCAAACGGGTCAAGAAGGTTGAGTACCTTCAACGTGGCACTCTGTGTATACCCTTGAATGCAAATTTTTGCTTTACAAGTACCAATCACGGGTACCGTACGGTTGTCACCGACAACAACTGCGCCATTTGATGGCTCGTACTTCAGGCCAACCTTTCGGGTAAAGCCAAGGCTAACAAAATAGTTGTCCCCTCCAGTGTTAGCAAGTACGCTCACGAGAGCAAAAGCTAGGTGTCCTTTGAACTGCATCGTCATGTTGTCTCCACTCTTCCGAGTGAACAGACTCATCGACGGCAAGCCGAGTTCGTGATAAACACGGAATCTGTACGATGGGCATCGCAACTCCCATGATTCACCCACTCGAGTATGTATCTTGTGGGCACGTGTGAATTTGGCTAGGACCTTCCAGTCTTTAAGTTTGACTGGGTCAAAATCGTTGACAAAAGGTACTGCGAACGTGATTGAAATTATTGCTTTGAAGGCGTTTGCTTCAATCACTGAGTCACACAACTTTTGTACAGTGGTCGGTGTCGCCACCACTAAGTATATATGATCATGCATCGCGTCCAGAGATGCAAGGTTTAGTGGGCAATGTCGGTCAGCAAGTGTAGACCGCGGTTCAATAAGAGGAGAGAAGACAACAGAGAAATTTGAACTTGTCAAAAACTCAAATTGTTTAACATCCTCATATGAAAACATGAACCCACACCCGTGATCCAGTTTTACCCTTGAGTGGTCCCCACTGACGTCACTCAGGCGTGGGAAAAACCCGCCCCACGGCCCTGTCCGTTACCACGGCCGGGCCCATTGCCGCGACCGCGACCCTGTCCACGGCCCTGTCCACGGCCTCCTGCTGCACCATCCCCACGAGGTGCTACTGCTGCAGCTAACGCCGCGACCTCTTGTCCACCCCCAGTAGCATAAGGGCACTGATCCCTAAAGTGGCCCGGCTGCATGCATTTGTAGCAAAGCCCTTCGCGGAAAGATGTGTTGCGACGCTCACGTGTCTTTTGCAGCTCGTCATTCTTGCGGCTGTGCTTGTTGTTGGGGCCCTTGTATTCACCAGCCTTCTTGGCTGGAGGGTTTGCAGGCAGCCTCCCCTCGGCCGCACCTCGCTGTCTAGCTAAGCTACCAGCCCCTGTAGCGTCCATGCGCATGTCGCGGCCTTGCTGTGCACGCGCGTTTGGTCGTGCATCAGAGTAGTGCTTCGGGTTCGCCAAATACACTTCGCTTATGTAGTCGCGCAACACCCTCTAGCTTGTCTAAGCTTGGCCAGTGGTTGTTGTGGTGGTCTTGTCCTTCAGCTTCTCGCTGGCGAGACCATCAGGCAAGTACTCCAGTAGCATGCACTCGGGGTACTTGAAGGTCTGAGTCCCATCGCCCTTAGTGAAGCTTTTGGCTTCTTCCACGAGTGCGACAAACTCGCTCAAGTAGGATTCGAGCGAGCTGCCTAGCTGCCTGAAGTCCTTGATCTTATGGAAGGCGCGCTGCGCCTCCTCACGTTGGGTACACTTCTTACGCATGATCGCGTAGAAGGCCTCCCACGGCATGGGCTGCCACTCGAGGTGCGGCTGTTGCACACTCTTCTCCTTCACCACATACTTGAAGAGTTTGTCTTCAAGCCGCGTCGTGGCAAGGTCGCCCCACTTTCTGAGTGGAGCCTTATGGACACGTAGGACGTGCTCCATGCGGTTCAGCCAGTCGGTCAGCTTCACGCCCTTCCAAAAGATCTCCAAACTGTGGAGGAAGGACGTGTTCATGACCGATCCCGAAGTCGTCGAGGTAGGCAAGTCATCGCTGCCACCGACAGTGGCATCCGCAGCTGCGGCACGCTGCGCTTGCTGCTGCATCCGCACCTGGGTCACGCTCTGCAACGCCTTGTTAAGGTCGTTGCATCGGCGGCTTGCCTCATCGGTGGCCAGGCGTTGCAGCTGGCAATCACGGTCAAGGTCCGTGATGCTCTGCTCGACGTGGGCTAGCAGGTTTGCAAACGCAAACTTGAGCTCTGATGTCGTCAGAGCATTAGCAATAGCCTCCAAGGCCTCGCGTTGTCCGTGTACCCTTACCCATTGCAAGAGGGTACGGCTCGCGTACACGCCTCCAAGGAGTTCCACCTTTCGGAGGAGACTATTGTCGACGATGACACTCGAGTGGGCGCTGCCTGGCCCCATTGCGGCCGCATCGTAGGAAGGAGAATCTGCCCTCATTCCTCCAAGTGGTGCCGTATCTCCACCATCGGTGGTGATCTTGAGTCGGCTTGCGGCCTCGGCAGCAAACTCCGCGAGCCTACGACGGTCATCGCGAATTGCCTTTGCGGCAACGTCGTCTGGCTCATTCTCGCGAGAACTTCCCGTGTGGCTGCTTTTAGCGCCCTTGCTACTCTCGTCAATCTCGCTGCCGTCGGCAGCTTTAGGGGATATAGCGGGCGTCTTGCCCTTCTTGAGCAATCCGCTTGAGTTTGTCGCACGACGATGGTGATGGTCGCAATCCTCATTGACTTTGTCATCGTCGGCGTCATGTTCTTCGTCGGGTTATCCCCCCGGGAGATCCTCCTCCATCGCGACGTCCGTCGCGTGGGGGTCACCCACGTGCGTGTCGACATGCTCGTCGAGCACCTTTTTGACGACGGTTGCCTTCGGCAGTACGGTTGCCCTTGGCAATACGGTTGCCTTTGGGACGGCAACCGTGCTTGCGGTGGCGGCTCCCAAAATTTGGAGTCTGCCGAGAGCTCGTTTTGAGGCCGTTACCACCTTGCCCTTGTTGGTCTTGGACGGTCCGGCACTTGCCATCTCGTCGCCCGTGCAACTAGCACGTGAAGACCGTTGTGAGAATCACCCCACAACGTTTAGGAGGAATCGCCTCCCACAAACCCCTTGCTCTCAGGATCAGTGAGGCCATTACAAACTAATTTTCTATGTTTCTAGGCCGCCACATCGGCACAAGGTCTTGGGTTTTGAAACTAGTCTTCCTAAACCGTGACTCACGGCGATTGGCAAGGACTAGTACCTAGGAAAACAGAAACTTATAAGACAATGGAATGAGGAGGAATCTGAGTGCTGCTCACAAAACAAGAGCAAAGAGTGCTAAGGAGAATTCTAACAATTCCTACCAAGCCTTCCACTCTTTCTTCTCCTTCTTCTCTTCCTTTTGTCTTCTTGTCTTCCTTGGTCTTCTCTTCACGCTCCTTGACGCCTCTCACGTTCTTAGGCGACGTCTCCCTTGAGCCGGCGGCGTTGGCGAGCCGCCAAAAATGTTCAAGGTGTCACTCTCCTTCTTTTTAGGGTGCTCTCAGGCCGTGAGAGTCCCTAAGCTTGGGGAGGGGCGCTGTCCCAATCTTTGGATGAAGGGATTTTGAAGGAGCCTTAACAATGGGGAAGATTTTGTGGTTTTTGAGGGTGGGAACTCCCCACCCCATCCCACAAAAATCCTTCTAGTCCTCTAGAAGTGAAGAGAGGCTGGAAGGAAGAGTCTCCACCAAGTAGAGCTCTTTTCAAGCTCTCTAACGTACTTTACGGTGCTTCAATCCGTGAATTATAGACGCCGTAGTATCTTCTGGCGTTTCTGTTGCTGCTTGTAGCTGCCGGCGGCATTTTACATGTGGCGTAGCCGCCGTTTCCATCGAACCCTTAGTCGCAAGGGTCGTGTGGCTCTGAGAACCACTGTAACGGGTCGTGTCTCCTGCTCCTGCTCTGAAGTCGTCGTCGGAGTTCGTAGAATGGAGTTCTCAGTCCGCGTCAGGGGTTTACCCCCTTCGCAGGACTGAGGGGCAATCGTCGTCAACGACCCAGAGCAGGGAGACTCGAATATTTCGAGTCTCTGGAGGCCCATTTCCGTTTTTAACCAAACCCCTGGTTTTGGGACCCAAACCAGGGGCTTTTACCTTGAACTCGTGTGTTCGCACGAGTTATTCTGTTTATTTTATGTCCAAGTTTGTCGAGAACGAACTTCGATTTACGTTTTGCCATTCTGACGTGAAATCGTCGCATGCGAGGCACGCTGGCAATTCTGCGCCAGCTCTCTCTCGACCTCACTCTCGCTCCCCCTATCCCTCATCCTCGCTTGCTTGTTTTGCAAGGAGGGTGAGGGGGGGTGAGGGCACGAGGCCACGAGGCCTCGCCCTCGAGGCCCTCGTGGCCTCTCAGCCGCCGATCGGGCTGAAGCCGCGATCGGCGGCTGGCAGCTTGCCGGCCGGTGGCCGGCCGGTCGCTTGGCCGGCCGCCGGCCGTCCAGCCGGCCGGCAGCGAGCTGGCCGGTGGCCAGGGAAGTGCTGGCCGCCGGCCAGTCCTCACTGACGCGAGGGGTGGTGCGCAACCACCCCTCGCTTCAGTGAGGAGGGAGGGCCGAACCGGCCCTCCCGCTAAAAGGAGGAAGACTGACTAAAGAAACAGAGCGTTAGGAGACTCGATGACACGCTGGCGGACAGATTCCCAGAATCTCCACGCTTTGGACTCTTTGCATAGAGACCCCAAGAAAAGGACACAGACGACCTCGAGAGGACAGCTTTCCATCACGCAGGTCCTCAGGAAGCCAGACAGGCGCAATACAACCCTAGACTCTAGCGAGACGAAGGTCGGCTTGTTGACCATGCCAGCGCTCAAAGGGGGTGACAGTGCGGGGCAGGGGGCGGCGGGGAACACGGTTCCACACCCACGTCATGTAGCACATCGCCTCGAACGCAAAGAGCGGAGGCAGACTGGATTGAGACAGAAGTGTGCAAACAGCGTTGGCAAGCGTCCGGTTCCAATGCTCCGAGACACCATTTTGTTGGGGTGTGTAGGGAGCGGAAGTCTCCAAACACACCCCACAAGACTCGAGGAGGTGGGCGGTGGGACCAAGGAATTCACTGCCACAGTCACTGTGGAAGACACGCAACGACCGTTGACAGACACGCTCAGCCCAAACAAGCCACAACTCAATGACGGGACAAACATCGCTCTTTCGAAGAGCGAAGACCCAACGAAAGCGAAAAAAAGTTAATCGGTAAGGCACAAGACATAACGACCAACATCACCAAGAAGGTCATGAGGCAGGGGCTCCATGACGTCTGCATGAACACGATCAAGGGGATGTGAGGATTCAGATTCAAAATGAGAGAAAGATGAACGATGCATTTTCCCCTACGCGCAGTCAAGACAGTCAGTAGGGCAAGGGGCAGAGAAGGTAGAGGGCGAGAGGCCAAGGGTAGGTGGGAGGCAAAGCATGCTGTGAATGGCACCTGTGTGGACATGACCAAGGCGGCGATGCAAGAGATGGACAAGGTCAGGAGCGAGAGAGGGGGGAAATGTGAGCAAGAGCAACACCAATGGGAGGAGCAGAGGGGACGTGCAAGGGAACATGATAGAGTTTGCTGCACTTTATGCCACAAAGATCAGCACGCCAAGAGGAACGAAGACAAACAGTGTCCACATCACGAATAGTAGTGAAGTCCATACCTTGATCATCCAGGGACGGTACAAGCAATAGGCTGAGTTCTAGTGAAGGCACGTATAGCACATCAGGCAGGTACAGGGCACCAGTGGGTCCAACAAAGCACACGACGCCCACACCCTGAACCGGCAGCAACTAACCAAACCCAGTACGAACAAAGCGGACAGAACCGACTGGACCCAATCAGACAAACTAAGAACGCACGGATGTCATATAGTGGGTCGCGCCGGAGTCGAGGACCCAGAGACCATTGGATACAAGCACGGTGGACAACACACTAGACATTGTAACAAAGCCAACGAAGGAGGAAGACGAGGCACAAAGAGGGAGATCGTGAGGGAGAAAGTCAGATTTCCAACACTCAATCCACGGTACAGACGTGCACAAGGTACCCAGGACGTGACTGGGAGGTTCCCCACGAAGGACACTCTTATCTTGACACAAAATACCTCTGGCCAGCGGTGCAACACCCTCACCTTCCTGATCGTGAAAGCGGAGAAGCTAAAGGAGAGACTGCTCCAAGTCGCACTCCCGATCACCACGATCACCAGAAATAGATGCCGGTGGAGCTGGAGTAGACGCGCCGGTGGATGGAGGGAACCACGATGGGGCCGTGTAGGCAGATGACAGGGGACCAGCATATGCAAGGGCACCGTAAGGAGGTGGCCAGGCTCAGGGGTAGGGGCCAGGTGGCGGAAGAAAAGGAACACGAGAGGCGGCGTGAGCCTGAGCTGGAAGTGGAGTGAAGGCGCGCGATGGAGCAGTGGAGCCGGATGGTGTTGGGGAAGAGGAGAAGCCGAAGGTGCGTGCCCAGTGAGTGCGCATTTCCCTGGCAAGGCGGAGGTTATCCAGTGGAGCTGGGCATGTCCGAGCAGAGTGCTCAGAGTTCCAACACACGACGACGCCTGGAACACACGAGGAAGTAGTAGCACCCTTGTCCTTGCCCTTGCCCTTGCCCTTCCCTTTGCCCTTCCCACAATCCTAGGAAGCAAGGGCAGAGGTAGGAGAGGACGAGGAAGAAGTGACAGGGGCGGAGGAAGATGTAGAAGAGGAGGAGGGTGCAACATTAGTGATGAGCGTTGCAACACCGGTGACGGCAGAGCGATGGAGGCGTTTGTTCTGCAGACTAGTCCACCAAGCAGCAAGGCGCTCGGACGTAAAGTCCCAGAGAGCACCAACCCCAGGCGGTGACCTGGACGGGACCGGCTGTGAGGTAAGGTCCTGTAGCTCATCAGCTTTGACGTCCCGAAGGAGATCAGACAACTCAGGAATGAGATCGTTGACCATGGTCAGAACGGCAGAGAGCTGGCCAGGTGCTGCGTCGCCAAGCTCATGAAGGAGCTTGAGACCGCAAGCCCGATAGACGTCAGCGGTCTCATTAGTACGCATAAGGAGCGTGTTCAACTGGACTGTAAGCGCGCTCTGAGTGGCTTGGCCAGTGATAGTGGAACGATGGCGCAACATGGCATATGCACCAATGTGATCAGCAAGGCGCTGGTCAGCGGGGTCAACGTTGATGGTGCCAACATCGTCAATCAGTGACTCGGGGGCAGCGGCGATGGGAGCGTGGACAGCACGGGCGGACTCAAAGTCCACAGGTACAAAGGGAGAGAAAGCTGGAGAGTAGTACTCCCACAGTTGTTCCCCCTGAGCACAGGCGCTGAAGCGCACCTCCCAAGAAGAGAAGACAAGACCATGAGAGAGGGCAGGTGGCTGAGAGAAGAAGTTGCGCTGGCAAAGGAGAGGAGAGGACAGAAGCAGAAGTGCCGGAGTGCGTAGTAGTAGAGGTGCTAGAGCCAGACAGCGTAGAGGACGCGTCAGCATTGGTACCAACAGGTGGGACAACAGACGGAGCGGGCAAGCGACGCAACACTATAGCCGCGACCTCATCTGTGAATGCAATACGGTTGTCATTTGCAAGATTGAGGCGATCTTCAGCTTCTTGCTGTGTCTCGCGAGCAAGGGCCAGCTGACAATAAAGGGACGCAATGACTAACTCATCATCACCAAGCATGGTGACGACCGTGCGGCTGTGCCGGACAGATTTTGGCAGGGTTTCCCCAGCCCCAGTGGGCATGGGAAAAATAGGGTGCCTTGGACAAGTGGAGAGAGAGGTGCAAGACAACCCATCCCGAGTCAGAGAATGCAAGCCACCGCAAGAGAGGAAACGACAGAGAACAGACACTTATTACAGGAGAAAAGGTGAAGGTCAAGATGTCGAGGAGGGAGATGGGTTGTGGAGGAACCCAGGGAGAGGAGGAAAAACAGCTGTAGTGGCAGAGGAGAGGACAGCAACTGTAGACGTAGCAGGAACCACTAAGGCAAGAGCCCCGGTGACGAAGGCTGCTCCTAAAGTGGTGAATTTGGCTACAATGGAGATGGTCGCCGTGACGAGATTGGATGGTGCAGACAAAGCTGATGCAGAGGCGGTGATAGCGACTATTGTAGAGGTACGGATGGAGGATGCATCTGTTGCAATAGCAAGTGCAGTAGATGCAGTTGTGGATGGAATTGCGACCGTTGAAGCAGAGACCTGCGTGCCTATGTCTGCGGCTGTAGCAACAATGGGACCAACAACAACGGCTGCCTCGGTGTAGGCCTCCGTTGCGCGTCCAGCAGATGTAGCAGTAGATGCACGCGTAGCTCTAGCAGCTGCAGCAAAGGTAGCGGCTACAGCTGCAGCAGCGTCTATGACAACGGAAGATGTGCACGTTAGCGTGTTAAGAAAACCAAGTGCATCCTAGGTGAATACTGTGGAGAGCAGGGCAATGACGCCCAGCTCCTGAGGCTCGTGCGGCTCTGGACGTGGACTTCCCACGGGAGACAAAGGGGGAGAGACACTTTTCAGTCGTTGGTGACTCGCACACGCAGACGGTGCTGAGGTAGTCTCATCTCTCTACGACAACGTGGATGGCGATGCCCCGTCCTCCCCTCGTAATGCGCTCCAAGGGTCAACGGAACGGGGACGTCACGTTGCGCCAGCGTGTCTGCCGAAGCATCATCGCAGCGATCAACGCCCCTAATGTCGCTGTTGTTATGGCTGCTGCTTTCATTCCTGCCGTAGCTACTACTGCTAGAACTGCTGCAATTAATACTGTAGCCGCGGTAGCAGCTGTGGAGACTTAGCTATTTCTGACGTTGCTGCTGCTATCATTGCGACTGCGGCTACTGATGCTGCTACTGCTGCTTCTGTGGTTGTCGGCTGCTGTTGCTGGCTCGGATGCTGCTGCCTCTACTATTGATATTGTTGCAAGTGCTGCTGCTGCTGCTGCTGCTGCCGCTATTGTTGTTGCTGTTTCTGCTCCTGTTGCTCCCATGACTGCTGATGCTGTAGTTGTGGCTGAAGCAGTGGCTATGCGATCAGGGTTGTCTTAGATGTTGCTGGAGCGGTTGTTGCAGCCAGCATTCCTGGTCAAGCTGAGAATGTGCTACTGCAGTTGCTGCTAGAATTGACATAGGAGCTAGTGAGAGGCGTGGAGACGAGCCTGCCTAAAGGCATGGAGACGGGTATGGCGGTAGGCATGGAGATGGGACTGCTCTCGAGCGAGGAGACGGGTATGCCCACGGATGTAGAGACAGGGCAGCCTGCGGGCTTGGAGACGGGTATGCCCATGAGTGTGGAGACTGGCCTGCCCGCGGGGAGCCTCTCCACGGGGCTGATGATGCCCCCTCAAAAGGTGGTAGCGCCGGCTAGGAGAAGTGGTTGGAGCGGAATGCTCCACGTCACCACAGCTGCCAATGCAAAATGGCAGCAGTGCTAGTGTACACGGGGCCCACGGGTATCGCAAAGCCCGTAGTGGATAGAAGAGGGTTGGGTTGCACACTGGCTGCAAGATTGCAGCTGCTGCCGGAGAACGGTGGTGGAAGCGGTGGCGCCGGCGGCAAAAGAGCACCTCACGGCCAGGACCGCGCGTTCAAGCGTGAGCACGACTCAGTCTCTCACACCTGATCTGATGCCAGTAGGGAGTAGAGCTTAGTATGTGTGGGAGACTGTGAGACATAGATGCATGGCACACCAAGAGAGGGTTGACGGCATGGATCAGGCTTAGCTTGAGAGGTGAGAAAAGTAATGAGTAACGAGCTACAGAGGGGTTAGGCGATAGCAAATAGCGGACAGCGGGGTGACGAGCGGACGGACGGCGAGCCCACCCTTGCTCGCACTCATGCCGAGTGAGATTCAAACACGGATCTCAACCACGCAATATCCTGCACGCATGCAACGTATCAAACCCGGAAAAACAACCCGGATATACACCCCGGTCACACTAGGAATCCTTGTGTCAACGATGAATCAAGTCATGGAGGCATGTGGTAGAGGTCACTCTGACACAAATCCCTGTGAGTGTGGCTTTGGATAGTCGGGAAGACACCACATGAGCAGTGACTTTAGCACCAGTCTCACTCCAGAATCAATCACCTGCGTCAATGCGGTGAGTGTGCAACGAGGCCAGAGGTCACAACGGATCTGTGGAACACAAACCAACATACAGGTGGTGGCTCCACCCATCAACAGTTCCTAGATGTTGAAGTTTGTTTGCCTCTCACATCTCTATGCCCTCTTGTCTTCTCCTCCACGCACACACATGTACAGATTAAGTGACAATGGCCTCACCTCGGGAAACGTCGGGCAAGCCCATCATGATGGGAGCCTTGGTGTTATGGATTGACTGCTCTACTCAAGAGTTCCCTCTGGCGCATGCATGGCCATTGCTTGACCGTCTATCTCTGATGCGGTGGATGCTAGGATTTGTACATTCTCACAACTGTGCCCTGCATCATGCTTGTTTGCCTCTGAGTGTTTTTGGGAAGTTGCATATTACCCTGGTGTTAATCCTTAGGGGGCCACCATGCCAGTTTCAGCTGTGCATTGGTGAGTAGCCGCTCTCAGTTTAATACCAAGTGGTCGGGCTCGACTCCCGGGTGGCGGCACGTGCCCACCCAAGCGCGTTTCTCGGTACAGGTGCTTGCTCACCAGTTTCTGACCCTCTCGCTCCCTCTCACTCACTTGTCTTGCGAAAACTTGAGTTGTATGGCAAGCATTTCACCGCATCCATGACGTGCCTTGTGCTCCCTTGTGTTCACCAGCCCCGTCACACATAGCCTAGCTAGGCAGCTGCCGGGTAACTTCTGGTATCAGAGCCATAAGGGTGCGTCCCTACAACTTGTCGCTCCTAGACGTGTGATATGTCCACCAAGGAATAGCTGTCCTCGGTGGGCCCACGGCAGTCTTGCCGCCACCAACGTTCTGTCGGCCTTGCACTATCATCCACCACATCTGCGACATCCAACAGGATGAACGTCTACGTGTTATAGCATTCCAGTCTATCTTCGGAGCTGCATCGCGAGAGCCATTTCCTCGCTGTCCACCCGCACCTTAGCCGCCACAATCTCCTCGTCAGTGGCGTCTTGCACTCTGCCGTGCGGTGCCGTACATCTCTGTGGCAGCAAACAACTCTGTTGCACCACCATCGTGTCCTACTCTACCGCCCTCTCTCTTGGCCTTGCAACTGTGTGCTGCTCCGCTCTCGCGCAGTACACTGCCACTGGTGCCCACCGCACTGTCAGAGGGCTCCTGATCTCATGGCAGTTCTCTACTTCATCTGTCTCAACTGCCTCGCATGGGCTTGCTCCACACTTGTTCCTCCTCTTGGCTTTGCTTCTAACCCCAGCGTCTGCCACCCAAGATCCGCCGTAGCCCAATGGTCTCCCGGACGAGGAACTTGACAGTCCACGCAAGGCTGCCAACAGCACTGGGTGGTAGGACTTGCGACTCTTTGACCCACCCTCACCCCATGATGACGACACCCCACTGTGGTTCCGTATGCTACACAAATCCTACTGGCATGAAGAAATAGCCAAAGTGGCCAAACGTGAAGTAGCACGCGAATGTGATGAGATTGGCCTGCAGGTGTATATGGCAGACAACTTGCCGCCGTCACCTCCTCTCCCTTCAAGCATGCACCCTCCTCGTGACACTCCGTCGTCAAATCCCGCCTCTGCAGCCAACCCTGTTCCTACTTTATCTCCCACAGCAGCAGAATCCACTGGGCCGTCTGCAGCACGTGAAGTGCCCGGAGTGATTCCCGTCATCTGGGTTCACACAGATTCTATCAGCTTGGCCGGTGCCATTCTTCATGCAGCCGTGAGTGCAGCTGCAACCTTATCAGTGATGGCTCATGCCTGCATGGGCCTTGATGCAGAGCATTGTAGGTCGTACGGCCAAGGCGTACGCACACACTGCTGCATCCCTCTCGCTTCTCGCGAACGGCATCAAAATCAGTAGCGAAAGCGTAGCAGCAGTGGCGGCGGCCGTAGCAACAGCAGCAAGCTTATGCAGTGTTGTTGCTGCGCAGTAGTACTGCTACATAGGAGTGCTACTGCATAGGAGTGTTGCGTAGTTGCAGAGAAGCTGCACAACACTACGCAACACTTTGCATAGCTACGGAACCCTTACATAGCAGCAAGCAGGGAGTGACGCGATCACCCCCACCAGTAACGCGGAGTCCACATGACGTCCACAAAGAAAAACCGCTGGTGTACAACACGCAAGCGTAAAAAAATGCCATCTGTTTTGCTAGCATAAGAAATGATGATGTCATAATCAACCATGCAGACGTCAGCGTTTTCGAGGTCAAAACGTCAATCCATCTCAACGTTTTGATTTCTTGAGAAACACTTTGGTTTTTCTATTTGAAGCATTTTGACATTTAATCCCATACTGAGTACTACGATGCCGCTAGTGCATGTCAAGGAAAAGAGGCTAGGACACCCCTCGTTTTCCTCCTCTTTCAGTATTATGAGTCCACGGCCGCAATGACTCGCGATCCACAAGCTTGGTCGATCACAAGACAAGATGCGCTGAAAGCAGTAACAGTAGTCTGACGCATTGTAGGAGATCACGGAGTTACTACGGGGCTGTTTAGGGGCTTCACAACAGCAACTAGGAGGATCTTCTGGAGCTGCACCATCCCTTCAATAGTCTACACCCCACATAGCACTGTGGCCTCAGCACCCCTCATCACAGGTTCACACCTGGGATGAGGAGAAGATAGAGGATGATTCACGTAAACACAAGATTTGTGTGGTACAGGTGCGCATTTGTAAGCTATGTCTAGGGCAGCAGCCTCTCACTTTGCGACCTTCTCGCCATCAGGATCATGCACGTCATTCAGCAGCGTTCACTATTGGCGACGTATTTCTCACTGGTGGGCTCCCTATACCCTGTCCACCATCTCCCAAGCTTGAGGTCACCCTCCCCACAGACCGGCGATGGGAGGTGTTTAAGACACCTCCACCCCGTTATGATAGGGTTTCCATTGCTCGGAGACCTGATTTTTGGTGTGGGCCGGTTCTGAGGGCGTCTTGCCTTACTACCACAGCCAGTACAAGACCCGCCACGCTCACTAGGTCCAGATAGTTGTGTGAGCGATGCGCGGTCTTCTTTATGCCATACCGCAGGAGACTGTGGTCGACTTCTGACCCTTCCTAGGTGAGACCGGGATCAAGAGTGGAGTAGATCCTCTCCAGAGCTGGGAGCTAGCCTTGACATTCCTCGCTACAGAGACCCATTGGACGAGGGCGGCCCGACTATGTGAGTTTCACTCCCTCCGCCAGGGTCCCACGAAGCTTGCAGCTGACTACTGGAGGCAAGCAATGCGCCTTTGCATGCACCTTGGGACCAGTGGCGGGATGCAGATGTCGGTACTCGACACCATCATGATGGAGACACATCTTGACCACGTGAAGCTCTTTAGAAGCTTGAACCGCGTGGCTCTCTCCGAGTTGTTAAAGTCATGACAACTGCTTCCTTGGGCCCATCGCTACTACGAGAAAGTCAGCTATAGCATCGCAAGCGACTAAGAACTCTCTTCAGACCAACTCTTGGCTGACAAGATATGCTGGATGCACCTCAGTGTAGTTTGCCTAATCACTTAAGTTAAGGACCTTCATGCCAAGCTTGCCATTGTCAACACTACGACTCAGGCATCTAGGTACTGAGTCTGCAGTCAGTTGATCCCTAGAGGCCAATGGTCGGAGACGACCACCGGGCTCGCGGGATTAGGCCAATGCTGAGGCGCTCACCAAAGGTTGTGGAGAAGGCTATTGGGCCAGAGCGGCAGGGGAAATAGGTGCATGCACGGGAGTTGTATCAAAGGGGACTGACACTTGCACGTGATCTGGTGTGCCAAAGGGGACTGACGCTTGTACGAGATCAGGTGTGCGAGAGGGGACTGAAACGGGCACGGGATCAGGTGTGCTAGAGGGGTCTGGCACCACCACGGGATCACGTGTGTAAGAGGGGACCAACACTGGTACTGGATCAAGTGTGCTAGAAGGGTCTGACACTAGCACGAGATCAGGTGTACGAAAGGGGACTGATGGGGCTATTGGATCCACAGCCACGATGACCGGATCGTGAGCAGTCAGAGACCGGTCCGCAGGTGAGGAGGCCCGCACGGACCCATCAGCAGGACTAGACTCCCCCATCCGCCAGGAGGCCACACAAGTAGGAACGTGGTCAGCGGCCAGCAACACAATGCTAGAAAAGTCGCAGTAGGTGAGAGCCTCATAGAAGAGAGCATCTAGAGACTCGACAATGCGATGGCGAGTAGGGTCCCAAAAGCGCCTAGCCTTTGACCACGGGAAGATGTCAAGGAAAGTACACATGTGTCTCCAAGGTAAGACTTTGGACCCCTGCTGGTCCTTGGTGTACCAGACGCAGGTAAGGGACCCCCAAACGCGGGCTAAATGGAGATCAGATAGATACCCGAACCATGGCTCATAGGGCGTGACATGGTCTGGAAGAGGACCATGCGGCAAGCGGTTCCGGACCCACGTCACAGAGGAGAAGCCCTCAAAGGCAAGGGACTCTGGAAGACTGCACTCAAACCACATAGCACAAACCGCATCCTCCATGGTGCAGTTCCAACACTCCGTTTTGCTGTGGTACAACAGGTTTGAAGAGCTGGTGAAAGATTCTTTGCTAAGTACAGTAGCCATCCATCTCGCCTAAGAACTCGCCACCACGATTCGAGCAGAACATGTGTAGGGTGTGACGAGACTGACGATCAGCTATCACAAGCCATAGGCGGACTGCAGCCGGTAGTCCGCCACCAGTCGTCGCACCAGTGTCACCAGGGCCCGCCTCAAGGATCTGCACGAGTATGGACACGGCCAAGTGGTCATAGTAAACTGAACACGAACGTCACAAATCACAACAATCCCCCATGACCCGATGGTACGCATGTCCATACACGTGCAGCACTGGTACAAACACAATATTGAGTGACACAAAGAGATGAGGCACATACGCATATCCCACACTCAACCGCCCTTAGGCATGGGGCCAAGCCCAACAGAACGAATGGCCACCAGGAACTTTCCGCGAGCTAGTGCCTTCGTCAAGAAATCAGCACGCTGCATGTCAGTGCCAACCCACATGACGGAGATCACTCGTCGCTCCACCAGATCACGAACGAAGTGATGCTGAACCAAAATGTGCTTTTTGAGAGCATGAAAGACACCGGAGTTCTCCGCAATGGCGAGAGCACTCAGGTTGTCGCAACGCAGCACAATGGCGGGTACTGACTGCCCAAGCTCAAGAAACAAGCGTTGCAGCCATACCGCCTCAGCAGCCCCTACGTCCAAAGCAACGTACTCTGCCTCCGACGAACTACGTGCGATGCAGCCCTGCTTCCCGCTTTCCTAAGACAGAGCGGTACTACCGAGCAAAAACACGTAGCCAGTACCGCTGCGCCCATCTGGGCTCCAAGCCCAGTCACTCTCAGTGTAGCCGTCAAGGACCACCGAACACTGTCGACGAAAACAGAGTCCAAGGTACGGCGTGGAGACCACGTACGGCACCACTCGCACAACCGCATGAAGGGCTCTCACACATGGAGCCTGCGAAAACTGAGCGAGGAGGTTGATGGCGAACGCGATGTCAGGACGCGTGGTAGTGGCCAGGTACATCACACATCCCATGAGGCAGAGGTACAAGGTCACCTCCACTGTCTCCTCCAGCTGTGTAGGATCATCCACCTTCAGGGCATCCTGCCCATCGGGTGTGAGAGGTGTGGAAGCGGAGGGTACTCCACCGAGGAGATCGCTAAAGCGCTCCCCCACGACTCTTGCATGTCGGGCCCGATGCAAGAACAGTGTCCGATGTCTGCGATCTCGCACGATCTCCATACCGAGAAACACCGATGCAGGACCGAGGTCCTTCATCCTGTAGGCAGTCTACAGGACAGCCTTGACCTCCTTCACGGCCTCCACGGATGGGGACGCGATCAGAAGGTTATCGACATAGACCAGGATGGTGGTGAACCACTCGGTGTCGGTAGGATGAACAGAGAGGGGTCTGCCTCACTCTGTACGTATCCTGCACGAGTCAAAGTGCCGGTAATCTCCGGGTTCCAACACCACGGAGACTGCTTGAGGCCGTACAAGGACTTGCGCAAGCGCCAGACCTTGTCACCGTCCTCAAAGCCCGGTGGCTGAGCCACGTAAATCTCCTCATCCAGAGAGCCATGGAGGAACGCATTGTTCACATCCATCTGGTGCAGTTCCCAATCATGCTGAGCCACTACACCAAACAGAGCTCGAGCTGAGGTCATGCGGCCGACAGGGGCAAAAGTGTCNGTTCCAACACCGCGGAGACTGCTTGAGGCCGTACAAGGACTTGCGCAAGCGCCAGACCTTGTCACCGTCCTCAAAGCCCGGTGGCTGAGCCACGTAAATCTCCTCATCCAGAGAGCCATGGAGGAACGCATTGTTCACATCCATCTGGTGCAGTTCCCAATCATGCTGAGCCACTACACCAAACAGAGCTCGAGCTGAGGTCATGCGGCCGACAGGGGAAAAACTGTCAGTGTAATCAACTCCCTCAATCTGAGAGTACCACTTGACGACCAAGCGAGCCTTGTACCGTTCCAGTGAGCCATCCGGCTTCACCTTCTTCCGAAAGACCCACTTGGCATCAACAGCCTTCCTCCCCGGAGGAAGGTCGACAAGCTCGTAGACTCTGTGCCCTCGGATGGCGCGAAGCTCATCCTCGCAGGCAGCACGCCAAGCATCAGCATCCTGTGATGAGAGAGCCTCCCTAAATGTGGCCGGGTCGGGCGCCATAGAGGGAGAACTCTACGCGGCAAGTGCACACGCCTCAGTGCTGGGCCTGACGACCACAAGATCATCTGCCGCGTCACAGGCGATATGGAATTCGCGAGTGACGAGGTCGTGCCCTACGGGGCACGCTGGATGTACCTCTGTGAGCTCAGTGTGGACACTCAGGCCAAGGGCCTTTGTGCCAGGGTCACCACTCGCGATGCTGCGAGAGGAGCGCCTGGGTCCGGGGTCCAACGCTCGCTGAGCTCCGGAATCCAGTGGTCGAAGACGACCACCGGGCTCACGGGAGTAACCTAAGGTCAAAGGACGCACCTCAGGCTCAGGGACAGATGCAACCGCAACTGGTGAGGGC
The DNA here is from genome assembly GCA_023375785.1 of Penium margaritaceum. Classification (NCBI taxonomy): domain Eukaryota; kingdom Viridiplantae; phylum Streptophyta; class Zygnematophyceae; order Desmidiales; family Peniaceae; genus Penium; species Penium margaritaceum. Next base: position 39,496 of record SZWC01009598.1, read on the forward strand.
TGAGACAAGGCAGCCAATGAAGCCGTGTGAGGAGATGCGTGTGTGGGGGACACGGTGTTGGGTGTGACAGCTGGAGCAAGCAAGACTGGACCTGACACTGAGGCAGGAGTACCAGCCAACGTTGGAACGGGAATGGGCGAGGCTGGATCAGATACAAAAATAGGGGTGCCAGCAGACGCAGGTGCTGGTGCACAAGGAGACGTGGGAACAGATGTACCTCAGGGGTGTGAAACAGGCTGGACAGGCGAGATCTCTGGACCAACGGCAATGATTGCGGATCATCAAGGGCCGAAGACCGAGAGGGGGCTCGAGCGGACACATCCGCCTGATGAGGGATGCTCGCAGGCGTGTAAGTCTCCCCCATCCGCCGAGAACCCTCACAGGAAGGAACATGGGTGGCGGGGAGTGATGTGATCAAAGTCAAGTCGCGGTAGGTGAGAGACTCGAAAAACAGCGCGTCGTAGGACTCAATGACGCGACGACGAGTAGGGTCCCAGAAGCGCCAGGCCTTCGACCGCGGGGAAATGCCTATGAAGACACACAAGCGGCCCCGAGGTGAGACCTTGGACCCCTCTTGGTCCTCGGTGTACCACACAGAGGCCAGGGAGCCCCAGATGCGAGCAAGACGAAGGTCAGCACAGTGTCCAAACCAGAGCTCGTACGGTGTGATATGGTCCGGAAGCGGACCGTGCGAGAGGCGGTTCCAGACCGAAGTCATGTAGGCAAAACCCTCAAGGACAAAAGAATCTAGGAGACCGCACACAAACCGCATGACGCGAACCGCATCCTCCATGGTGCGCTTCTAGCGCTTAGATACACTGTTCTGCTGGGGGGTAACACGAGCGGAGACTCGGTGAAAAGTCTCGTGCTCAGCAAAGAAGGAGTCCATCTCGCCAAGGAACTCGCCGCCGCGATCCGAGCGGAAGGTATGTAGCGTGTGGCGGGACTGACGCTCAGCCATCACTAGCCAGAGTCCAACCGCAAGGACAACGTTGATCTTCTGACATAGCCTGTAGACCCACCGCATCCGGGTAAAGTTGTCAGTAAGAGTCAGAACATACCAGCCCCTCTCGGACAGGGACTCGATCGGGAGAGGGCCAAGAAGGTCTGAGTGAACCAGCTTGAGAGGCCGAAGCGCTCGGGAACAAGAGTCAGGGTAGGTGCACCGGTGCATCTTTCCCTGAGCGCAAAAAAGACAGTCAGTCTTGGGTGGCTTCTGGAAAGAAGCCACGTCAAGACCGAGAGCGGGCTGTGTCCGAATGAGCTTCGACACAGTGTCGGAGCCCACGTGACACAGACGGCGATGAAGCAACCTCTGGTGTTCCGGAGAAAGAACACCAGTGACAAAGACACGACCGGAGGAAGAGGAAGAGCAAGGGGAGGATGGCCGAGCGATGCGATACAGATCATCTATGACTGAAGCACGCAGGACAACACTACGGGTGTCAGTAGCAGTCACAGTCGCTGAGTCAGCGGTATGCTCCACAGAGAGACCCATCAAGGTGCAGGCACGCACAGAAAGCAAGCTGAGCTCAAGATCAGGCACAAACAACACGTCGGAAAGGTACAAGGGGCCAGACGGACCATCGAAGCATACAACCCCAACACCATGGACTGGCAAGGACTGACCAGACCCTGTACGAACGGAACGGACAGACGTGACAGGACCGAGAACAACAAAGTCACTACGACGGCACGTCATGTGATGGGTGGCACCAGAATCGATGATCCAAGTGCCACCGGAGTCACGGCTGGTGGACGTCACTGTACAACGAGCAATGGAACACTCGGCATCAGAGGGACGCTGAGCCGTCAGTGGGGAGGAACNGAAGAGGAAGAGCAAGGGGAGGAGGGCCGAGCGATGCGATACAGATCATCTATGACTGAAGCACGCAGGACGACACTGCGGGTGTCAGTAGCAGTCACAGTCGCTGAGTCAGCGGTATGCTCCACAGAGAGACCCATCAAGGTGCAGGCACGCACAGAAAGCAAGCTGAGCTCAAGATCAGGCACAAACAACACGTCGGAAAGGTACAAGGGGCCAGACGGACCATCGAAGCATACAACCCCAACACCATGGACTGGCAAGGACTGACCAGACCCTGTACGAACGGAACGGAGAGACGTGACAGGACCGAGAACAACAAAGTCACTACGACGACACATCATGTGATGGGTGGCACCAGAATTGATGATCCAACTGCCACCAGAGTCACGGCTGGTCAACGCCGCTTTACAACGAGCAATGGAACACTCGGCAACAGAGGGATGCTGAGCCGTCAGTGGGGAGGAATGACGCACAACACAAAGATGAGACTCATGAATCCACTCGGTGCAGTCAGGCCCATCATCATCACATGCAGACTGTGCTCCCCCACACGCGTCATCACGAGCTACTAGAACGGACAAACAAGCAGTCTGTGAACCACCCGACGATGACAACACACTCGCACCTCCCTAAAAGTGGAGCGCCAGAAGGTGGCAAAGCTCGGCGATGGTGCGGTCGCGCGGGTCTGTCTCGCTGCTGCTCACCGGTGAGGAGGCAGGAGCAACTGCAATCGTGGTCGCCGTGCGTCCGGAGGAGGATGCGGGTGACGTGACAGACATGGAATGGAGAGCATGAGTAGCCTGGACCCCACGAGTGATCTGCGCCCAGTCAAGGGGCTGCTGGCACTCCATGTACCGATGGGCGCCTCCACTGTTGTAGCAGTGCACAAAACGGCCACTGCTACCACTGGATGACGACTGTTGCTGACTTGATCCACGCTTCGTATTCTTCTTCTTCCCCTGCGCGGCTGCTGCAATGCCCTGTGTCTGCGTGGGTGTAGACGAGGTCGAAGAGGAAGAGGAAGATAAGGAAGTGATGGAGGAGGAAGAGGGAGACTGCAGGAGGGAAGATGGTGGTGATGCGATGGCTGCTGCAGCGAGGGAAGTCTCCTGATGGGCTACGGCTGCCTCGTGGACTGAGGTCACCTGAAGGAAGAGCTGATGCGCCCAAGAAAGCAGCTGCAGAATGGCTGAGAAGGGCTCGAGGACAGCGTCGCTGTACCGTGTGAAGATGTTGGTGTACTCAAGGCGAACTCTGAGCATAATCGTACAAAGCGCCCATAGTTGTGTGCCTCCTAAGGTCCCCAAGCGCGTGTAGATGCGCATGGCGCATTGCCAGTAATCCAATGCAGGCTCCGTAGGCCCCTGACGGAGCGAATGGAAAGCACAAATGTGTGATGCACGAGTGGCGTGCGTCTCTGCAGCAAGCAGGGATAAGGCCAGATCGCAACCTCCATGGGGATCGGCGCCGGTGCCTGTGCCGACCTCGCCAAGGAAGGGGCGGAAGTCTACGACGGTCTCGCGTGGCATGGCATAGAGGAGTCCGCGCATGGCCCGGGCTGCTATCAGTACCTGTGCTGGGTCTGTAGGCTGGTACGGGCTGTGGTGGTAAGGCCACACTCCCTCAGAAATAGCCCACACCTGAAACATGATCTCCCAACAGTCAAAGCCATCCTCACTGATTTACCGTGGAGATGGTGTCTCAAAATCCTTGGGCTGCCGCTCCGTGGGGAGAGCAACCACAGGCTGATTAGGACAAAAGACGGGAGAGGATGGTCACTGGGGTAGTCAGGTGACGATTGTATCGGGAAAAACGGAGGAGATCCGGTGCCCATCTGCAGCTGACGGAGGCGCTCCTGAAGAACTCGAATCTAATGAGGCGGGGAATCATCCGTAATGTCTGGCATGAGTGGCTCATCATCAAGGAGGTCAGCAGGTGGTGGGACAGGTCGAGTGCCTGTCACAGGTGCCTGAGCGAACTGTTGGATAGAGACCGCGACGCTGGCAGCTCCCTCAGAAGCCCGCTGAGGAGTCGTGGACTGAACTCGCAGAAGCTCAGTCAGCGTGCGGATAGCGACAGTCTGCTCTCTCTGGAGGCGACGCATCTCATCCTGCTGGCTTCGCAAGTCCTCAATGGCCTATGAGCGTGGACTCAGTACACCAGACAAAGAGGAGGAGGGGATAGCGTCAGTTTGCTGATGACGTCAGCAAACAAAACTGCTGACGTCAGCTTGCCTCCCCTCCCCCTTTTCTTTCTCTCTTCTTTCTTACGAATCTTTGCGAGTGTGCAGCCGCTTTGCGGCGGCTGCACGGAAGCTGCGCAGCAGCTTTCGCTCAGCTACTGCTACAATTGTGCTGTCAGCTGCAACGGCAGTTGTGTAGCTGCGTATGCAGCGGTGGCAGCAGCGGCTACGCTACTGCTACTGCTGCTCCTGCTGCTGCGCGCGCTACGGCTCCTGCTCGCTCCCGCCGCTGCCCACTGCTGCTGCTGCCACTACTGTTGCTGCTGTTGCTACTGCTGCTGCCCTGCTGTTGCCGCCTCGGCTGCCACTGCTCTTGCTACGCTGTTGTTGCCGCCGCTGCTGCTGCGCTGCTGTTGTCGCTACTGCTGTTGCACTGCTACTGCCGCCGCTGCTGTTGCGTTGTTACTGTCGCCGCTGCTGCTACTGCCAATGTGGCTGTGGATGGCAGCTGCGCTCACTATAACAGCCGCGCATCGCTGATGCTACTGCTACACAACTGATGCTACCTCTGCTGCTGCTGCTGGCACGGTGGCAACAGCGCTGCTGCAATCTCACGTGGTGGGTGAGGGCTGCGCCGACGGCAACCGGCTGTCTCCCACAGGCCCCAAGGAATCTGCTGGAGCGCTGACTCTCACTGCTGCTGCTCTGCTGCATCTCTGCTACGCAGCGTAGTGAGAATTGTCTCACTGCTCTGATACCACTACAAAATGCGTGGAAGCTTCCTAACAACACAGCCGCTGACTGGGCGTCAGTGCCTGGTCAGATGGTGACGACAATCACAGGTCGTGTACACATCGGCAAAGGTTTGGCTAGGAGACACAAGACAAAGTGTCAGAATGCTTCAATAGCATATGCAGAGAGAAATAACAAATGACAAGTCCAAGGCATAAATACCTGCCGTGGCGCACGGCGGATGTCTCACGCGGCAGTCCAAGAGCAGTCCTAAAACCGGCCTAAAATCACTGTTTTGGCCGTAACTTTACGCACACATGTCAGAATGCTACGCCGTCTGAACCTAGACGTGCAGAATCAAAAGACGGATGCTACGACTGGTCACATTCATGCATCCATCATCAAACGGTGGACATACTATGCAAAGACATGCAAATAGGGCTCATGGCCATGAGAAAATGTGTGGAAGCTTCCTAGCACCGCAGCCGCTGACTAGGCGTCAGTGCCTGATCAGACGGTGTCGACAGTCACAAGCCGTACACACTACGGCACGGGTTTGGCTAGGAGACACAAGGCAAAGTGTCAGAATGCTTCAATATAGCATATGCAGAGAGAAATGACAAATGACAGGTCCAAGGCATAAGTACCTGCCGCGGCGCACGGCGGGTGTCGCACGCGTAGTCCAAGAGCTATCCTAAAACCGGCCCAAAACCACTGTTTTGGCCGTAACTCTTCGCACACATGTTAGAATGCTACGATGTCTAAACCTAGACGTGCAAAATCAAAAGACGGACGCTACGACTGGTCACATGCATGCATCCATCGAGAGATAGTGAGCATACAATGCAAAAACATGCAAATACGCCTCATGGCCAGTCTGCCGAAAGACGCTTGCAAGATGTAGAAGACACAGCAGAGAGTCCCTGTGGCATCTGGGGCTCTGGTGCAGTGGTCGGCCTGCTCCAAGCTGGTAGTCCGCCGCCTGTCGTCGCGCCGGTGCCACCAGGGCCGCCCGCCTCAGGGATCTGCACGAGTATGGACACGGCCGAGTGGTCATAGTAAACTGTACAGGAACGGCACAAAGCACAACACTCCCCCATGACCCGATGGTACGCATGTCCATACGCGTGCAGCACTGGTACGAACACAAGAGTGAGTGACACAAACACATAAGACACAGACGCACATCCCACACTCAACCACTCTCACGCACGGGGTGAAGTCCAACAGAACGAATGGCCACCAGGAACTTTCCGCGAGCAAGTGCTTTTGTCAAGAAATCAGAACGCTGCATGTCACTACCAACCCACATGATGGAAATCTCACGTCGCTCCACCAGATCACGAACGAAGTGATGCTCAACCGCAATGTGCTTTGTGCGAGCATGAAAAACACCAGAGTTCTCCGCAATGGCGAGAGCACTCTGGTTGTCGCAACGCAGCACAATGGCGGGTACTGACTGCCCAAGCTCAAGAAACAAGCGTTGCATCCATACTGCCTCAGCAGCCCCTGCGTCCAAAGCAACATACTCTGCATTTGACAAGCTACGTGCAATGCAGCCCTGCTTCCCGCTTCGCCAAGACAAAGTGGTACCACTGAGCAGAAACACGAAGCCAGTACGACTGCGCCCATCAGGGCTCCAAGCCCAGTCACTGTCAGTGTAGCCATCAAGGACCACCGAACACTGCCGACGAAAGCAGAGTCTGAGGTACGACGTGGAGACCACGTAACGTACCACTCGTACAACCGCGTGAAGGGCTCTCGCATGTGGAGCCTGCGAGAACTAAGCGAGGAGGTTGACGGCGAACGCGATGTCAAGACGCGTGGTAGTGGCCAGGTACATCAGAGATCCAATGAGACAGAGGTACAAGGTCACGTCCACTGTCTCCCCCAACTGTGTAGGATCATCCACCTTCAGGACATCCTGCCCATCGGGTGTAAGAGGTATGGAAGCGGATGGCACTACATCAAGGAGATCGCTGAAGCGCTCCCCCATGACCTGTGTGTATCGGGCCTGATGCAGCAACACTGTCCGATGTCTGCGATCTCGCACGATCTCCATACCAAGAAACACCGATGCATGACCGAGGTCCTTCATCTTATAGGCAGTCTGCAAGACAGCCTTGTCCTCCATCACGGCCTCCAGGGACGCAAACGCAATCAGGAGGTCATCAACATAGACCAGGATGGCAGTGAACCGCTCGGGTGTCAGTAGGTTGAAGAGCGAGGGGTCTGCCTCCCTCAATACGTATCCTACGCGAGTCAAAGTGCCAGTGATCTCCCGATTCCAACACCGTGGAGACTACTTGAGGCCGTACAAGGACTTGCACAAGCGCCAGACCTTGTCACGGTCCTCAAAACCTGGTGGCTAGCCACGTAAATCTCCTCATCCAGAGAGCCATGGAGGAACGCATTGTTCACATCCATCTGGTGCAGTTCCCATTCATGCTTAGCCACTACAACGAATAGAGCTTGAGCTGAGGTCATGCGGCCAACAGGGGCAAAGGTGTCAGTGTAATCGACTCCCTCAATCTGAGAGTACCCCTTGACGACCAAGCGGGCCTTGTAGCGTTCCAGTGAGCCATCCGGCTTCACCTTCTTGCGAAAGACCCACTTGACGTGAATCGCCTTCCTCCTAGGGGGAAGGTCGACAAGCTCATAGACTCTGTGCTCTCGGATAGCGCAAAGCTCATCCTCGCAAGCAGCTTGCCAAGCATCGGCATCCTCCGATGAGAGAGCCTCCCTCAATGTGCCAGGGTCAAGAGCCATAGAGGGGGAACTCTGTGTGGCAAGTGCACACGCCTCAGTGTTGGACCTGATGGCCACGAGATCACCTGCTGCATCACAGGCGATATGGAACTCACAAGTGACCAGGTCGTGCCCTACAGGGCACGCTGGATGTATTTCTGAAAGCTCGGTGCGGGCACTCAGGCCTAAGGCCTTTGTGCCTGGATCAACGATCACGATGCTGCGAGTGGAACGCCTGGGTCCGGGACCCGACGCTCGCTGAGCTCCGGAGTCTAGTGGTCGAAGGTGGCCACCGAGCTCACGGGAGTAACCGGAGGTCGAGGGGCGCACCTAAGGCTCAGGGACAGGTACGACCGCAGGAACGGGTACGAACACAGCTGGTGAGGGCTGAGACGAGGTAGCCGGAGATGCGGAGCGAGGAGATGAGTGTGTGGGAGATGTGGGGCTGGGTGTGACAGCAGGCAAGGCTGGTCCGAACACTGAGGCAGAGATGTCAACCGACGTAGGAAGGGGAGTGGGCAAGACTGGGTCAGTCGCAGAAGCAGGGGTGCCGGCAGAAACAAGTGATGGTGCAGGAGGAGGCGTGAGAGAAGAGGTACCTATGGGGTGTGAAACAGGCTGTACAAGCGAGATCTCTGGGCTGACGGCAATGATAGCCGGATCATACAGGGCTGGAGAGCGAGAGGGGGCTCGAGCGGACACATCAGCCGGACGAGGGATGGTCGCTGGCGTAGAAGTCTCCCCCATCCGCCGAGGACCCTCACAGGAAGGGACATGGGCTGCGGAGAGGGCTGTGATCGAAGTCAGGTCACGGTACGTGAGTGACT
>SZWC01009598.1:69366-79457 GCA_023375785.1 Penium margaritaceum
TAGAGGCAACTGCTTCCCCTGTTCACGTTGGTCGTTCCAAGCAGATGTAGGCTTATGTAGGCTGATGTAGGCTGATATTAGCTCCCAAGGTGGAAAGGTGAAGATGTGTTGCATACCCCTCTGACTGATGATTGACATGGAAACAGAGAAGTTGGGTGAGAGCGCTCTCACTACTTGTGACTTTAGCGGTTGCATGCGCAAAACTTCTCTAACCAGAGGAGTTGGCCCATAACCATTTGTTAGCTACTGAGCTAACCACCTCTGGCAGAGAAGCCGCAAAACCAAAAAGCTCACAAAGGTTTCAACACCTTCTTCCTTTGTTGACATGTGTCATGCACCCCAAACTTGATCAGGAATACACTTAACCTTCAAGAGTACTAACACCTTAGCATTACATCTCAAGAAGAGCTCATGCCGTCACTGTGTGACGACTTGAGCTCTTCTTGAGTGTGAAAGGACTAAGGGTTGTATGAAGGACCTCTCTCTCCCTCTCTCTCTCTCTCTCTCTCTCTCTCTCTCTTTCTCTCTCGTTCTCTCTCTCTCTCTCTCTCTCTCTCTCTCTCTCCTCTCTCTCTCTCCATATCTCTCTTCCCCTCTCTCTCTTCCTCTATACTTCCTTCTCTCTCCACAACTTTTCTCACTCTCTCTCTCTCTCTCACACACTCTTTCTCTCCCTCTTTCCACCTCTTGCATAGAAGCCACGAAACCAAAAAACTCACAAAGGTTTTTAGGCCTTCTTCCTTTGTTGACATGTGTCATGCACCCCAAACTTAATCAGGCATAGACTTCACCTTCAAGAGTACTAATGCCTTAGCATTACATCTCAAGAAGAGCTCAAGTTGTCAATACGCAAGAGAGCATCAAGCAAGGGTTAACTGATCAGCATGCAAGACAAGTCCTTTCATTACTATCTATCCAGTCCTAGATATCAAAAGCACATTCCTGGGAAGTGGCCTGAACCAACCACCTCACCAATAGACTTACACTGTGGGCTTGACACATATGCATCCCAGTGTCAAGGTGACGGACCAACCATGTAGCGTCCAAGAAGCTACGCACTTTCTTACTTCCATAGCAAACAAGGTGTGCATGGGGCCAAGATCAAACTCATGACCTCTCACTTGGCCAAATCAACAAAATGGCCAAGGTAACAGCCCCCCCACATGGTGTACTCACAGTTCATATCTCACAAGAGACCGAGCATAACTGATTCACACCGCAACAGATCCTTGGGTAATACGTCCACAAGGGATAGATAATTCCTCATCCGTTCTACAACACTGAACAAGGGGCAAAAGCATTCAACACCTTGTTGGGAAAGAGATAGGGATCGCCTAGTACCAGGTCAAATGGATCAAGAAAGTTGAGTACGTTCAACAAGACACTTAGTGGGTAACCTTAAATGGGGGAGGTACCGAGAACGAGATTGAAATCATCATTTTGAGGGCGTTTGCTTCAATCACTGAGCCCCACAACCCGTCCAAAGTGGTCAGTGTCACTAGCACTAAGCATGTACGATCATACATCTTGTCTGGAGATACAAGGTTTATTGGACAATGCCATTCAACAAGTGTAGAATGATGGTCAACAAGAGGGAAGAAAACAACAGAGAAGTTTGAACTCGTAAAAAAAAGAGATTGTTAGACATCCTCATTTGAAAACATGAACCCACACTTGTGATCCAATTTTGTCCCTGAGTTGTCCCTATGAACATCACTCAAGAGTGGTAAAAAAATGGCTCGTTACGGCGATCACGACTCTGTCCACAGCCCTGTCCGTAGCCTCCTGATGCACCATCTCCACGAGGTGTCATAGCTACGGCCAACGTCGCGGCATCTAGCCTACCACCAACAGCCTCAAGAGAATGGGCCCTAAAGTGGCCTTGCTGCATGTAGCTGTGGTAGAGCCTGTCGAGGAAGGATGTATTCTGACGCCTATGCACCGCCTATAGCTTGTCATTGTCATGGCTATTGGAGACCTTGTTCCAATCAACCTTTTGGCTAGAGGGTTTGCGGGTTGCTTGCCCTTGGCCACGCCCTGTTGTTCGGCTGAACCACTTGCCCCTACAGCGTCCATGTGCATGTCACAACCCTACTGTAAGCGCGCGTTAGCCCATGCATCAGAGTAGTGCTTCGAGTTCACCAAATATACTTTGCTCATGTAGTCACACAACACCCTCTACATTGTCCAAGCTTGCTCGGTTGCCACCATGGTGGTCTTGTCCTTCAGCTTCTCACTGGCTAGGCCATCTCGCACATACTCCAGTAGTAAGGAATCCGAGTACTTGAAGGTCTGGCTCCCATCACCCTCAGTGAAGCTTTTGGCTTCCTCAAAGCGTGTGGTGAAATCGCTCAAGTAAGCCTCAAGCGAGCAACTTCGGTGCTTGAGGTCCTTGACTTTATGGAAGACACACTATGCCTTCTGATAGTGGGTACAATTTATTTGCATGATAGCTCAAACCTTCAATACCACGGGCTGCCACTCAAGGTGTGGCTGCTGCACACCCCAATCCTTGACCATGTACTTGAAGAGCTTGTTCTCATGTTGTGTCATGGTGAGGTCCCCCGGCTGACCAAATGGCACGTAATGACACACAAGATGTGCTCCATGCAATCTAGTCAGTCGATAAGCTTCACGCCCTTTCAAAACATCTTCACAATGGAGGAAGGACATGTTCATGACCGGCTCCAAAGGCGTAAGAGTAGGCAAGTCGTTGCTGTCACTCGAGATGACATCAGCACTTGCGGCTCGCTTCGGTTGCTATTGCATCCACATCTAGGTCACGCGCTGCAACGTCTTGTCCAGGTCATCGCATCGGCGGCTTCCCTGATGAGCAGCGAGGTGCTACAGCTGGCGATCATTGTTGAGATCTGTGACGCTCACCCCGATGTGGGCCAACATGTTGGCGTACACAAGCTTTAACTCTGATGTCGTGAGAGCATCGATGATAGCCTCAAGGGCCTCATGTTGTCCGTAGACCTTGACCCGGTGCAGGAGGGTATGCTTTGCATACACATCTCTAAGGAGTTCCACCTTCCAATGGATGGTGTCATCGGCGAAGACGCTTGAGTGGACGTTGGTCTACCCCATTGCAGCCACATAGTAGAATGGGGGGTCCATCTCCACTCCTTTGGGTGGTACTACACCTCCACCATCGGTAGTGATCTTGAGTCGGCCCGTCGCCTCCACAACCAACTTGGCAAGCCTCCGGTAGTGGTCATAAATTGCCTTCGTAGCGACGTTGTTGAGCTCATTCTTGTGAGAACTTTCTATGTGGTTGCTTTCATTTCCTTTACTACTATCGGCAACCTCCACGGTGTTACCAGCTTCAAGCGATCCAGTGAGCGTCTTGTCCTTCTTAAGTAGCTTGACCTTGCCCCATGACAATAGCGATCATCGGAATCCTCATGGCCTTCGCCATCGTTGGCTGAGTGCTATTTGTCAGGGTCGACGCCCGGGTTTTCCTCCTTGAGCACCTCCTCCATCGTGCAAGGGTCGCTCACATACACGTCGATGTGCTCGTCAAGCAATTTCTTAGCTCCCTTTTGCTTCTCTGTATCGCCAAATATAGCAAGGGTTGCCTTTGGTGATACCTTTTCCTTTGATTTGGTATTCGTACTCATGGTGGCGGCTTCCAAAATTTGGAGTGTGTCAAGAGTGTGTGGAGAGAGTGTTACCACCTTGCCCTTTTTGGTCTTGGACGGCGTGGCACTTGCCATCCCGTTGCCTGTGCAACTAGCACGCGAAGACAACTGTGAGGATCACTGTACAACTTCGAGGACGTTTTGCCGTCTGATTTCTCCTTGCTCTCACGATCAATGAGGCAATTATAAACTTTACTTCTGTTTTTCTAGGCCACCACGGTCAGCACAACCATGTGGTAAGAAAACATACCATTCTTCTAGGCCGCCACTGTCAAAACAATTATGTGGATTTTGAAACTCGTCTTCCTAAGCCATGACTCACGGTACTTGGTAGCGACTGAATCTACACTTCAAGGGAGTGACGAGAAATGTGAGTGCCGCTCACAGCAAAAAGGGGGACAGGTGGGAGAGGAATTCTAGCAATTCCAAACAACTCTTTTATTTCCTCTTCCTAACTTATTGTCCTTATCTTGTCTTCTTGTCTTCCTTGGTTCCTCTTGAGTCCTCTTAGTGTGCCTTGCGCCTTGTCAGAGACATCTCCTTTGTGCTCTAAGGCAATGTGGCAGCCTCCAAAAATTCCCAAAGTGCCACCTTCCTCCTTTTTCTTTTCCTCTCAGGTCGTGCGAGTCCCTGATCTTGAGTTAAAACACTACCCCAGTTTTTGGTTGAAGGAGGAGAGCGAGGACCTTAAAAAGAGGGCAACACTAGGTGATTTGGGGGATGGGAACTCACCATCCTATCCCACAAAAATTCAAATACCCCCCGGGAGAAAGGAGAAGCCTGGAGGAACGAGGAGAATGAAAGAGAGTTCCTCAAGTTCTTCCTAACACACTTTACGACGCTTGAAACAGGAAAGTGTGGATGTCGTATCCCCTTGCAATATTTTTGTTGCTGTTATAGATGCTTGCAGCATCTTATGTATGATGTAGGCATCACAACTATGGCACAGTTAGTCGCGAGGGTCGTTTGGCTGTAAGAACCACTATAATGGGTCGTGTCTCCAGCTCCTGCACTGAGGTTGTCGTTGGAGTTCGCAGAATGGCGTCTAGAGCTTGCTCATGGGATTTTCCCCTCTGCGTCACCCTCGGGGCCAATCGTCATCAACGACCTGTGTAGGAAGACTCGAATATTTTGCGTCTAGAGGGGTCCATTTCCTTTTTAACCTCACACCTTGTTCATGGTCACAAACGAGGGAGGTATTCCTTCAAATTCGTGACTTAACACGAGATTTTTGTTAACAAAACTCAAAGTTTTGTACAAAACAAGATCAAGTTTTGTTTTTTATGTGACGACACAAAATCATTGTGCTTGAGGCACGTCCAATGATCTCACACCGGTGCCTTTTCATCTCTCTCTCATGCCTCACTCTCTTTCTCTCTATTCCTCACCTTGCTCACTTGAGGAGGCGGGGAGGAGAGGGAGAGGATGAGGGCTCAAGGCCACCCTTGGCCCTCAAGGCCCCGTGGCCTCTTGGCCGCTAATCAAGCAACCAACTCGATCAACGGCCAGCAGGTGGCAGGTCGATGACCGGCCGGCAGCCAGCTGGCCGGCGGCTAGCAAAGTTCTGGCCGCCAGCCAGCCCTCGCAGTGGCGAGGGGTTGTGTCCAACCACCCCTCGCAAGTGCGAGGAGGGAGTGCCAAACTGGCCCTCCACTGCACTAGGAGGCTTCCTAATACTTTCTCATATCCCTAGTCTGGTGCACACAATTTTGTGTGTATGAACATTATACAAAGTGTGCTTGCCACAATTGCGACAAAAAGCCAAGGCCCCCTATGAGCAACAAATGCAGTCACCAACATGCAAACTAGATGCATAGAGCAAGGGAAGATGAAATGACTAAACATGGTACAGATGCAAGGTGAAGCCCCCAACAACAAAAATCTCATCTAAGAGAATTATGTGGGTAAAGAAACCAACAACATGAACACCAAATTTGAATGTGCTAACACCGAGAGCCTTGGTACGAAACCGCGGCTCAAAGGGTAAGCCTTGCTCACCGTGACGAGTGTTGACACAAATTATATAAAAAATTCTGACCATAATGTATCCACATCCAAAATTGCACTAAAAAATGATGTATTTGTTGCATGAGTTTCACATTCCATCATTTTCAGTCATTGCCTTTGTGCATTGGTTGTCTGAGCACATGGTGATGCACCAAAGGGGGATGTAAAGATGTTACAGGAAGTGACACGACTAGAGAGCACTGCACACAACTGAGCTGCTTGCAACGTATTTAGCCTTGCTCAAGCTGTGCTCCACATAATCCTTCCTGAAGTCCACCATGAGACATTTGTGCCGTCTAAAAAGAAGATGCAACCTGTACAAGTGTGTGCATCCACATAATGGGCCTATTTCCTCTTGCAATCGCCATTGACAATGTTGAATGGCTATGCATAAAAGAAACACCTTGATACACGTCATGGAGAGCGCATATTGAATGAATAAAAAGTTACCTCGAGATGAAGAGAAACAAGGCACAATGAGAAATGAGACAAAAAATTGACAAAGCAAGAAACGTCTGCACTAGTGCTTGTCACAAGACGACACAAAGATAGTCTGTGACAATGACTTGCTCCATCAGCTTCAACACATTCAAAGACGTCAACAGGATTTTCCCAAACAAGGTTGTGGGAGTCAAGGTGGAGGGAAAAGAGGAAAAAATACAGGAGAAATGATCCCCATGCTATAAAAATTTGCTACCTTATGGGCATAAAAATTCTAACATAATCAGCCCTGCTCAAGCTGCATGCCAAGGAAAACTCAAGTCACATCAAGGCTTTCCATCCAAAATGGTTGTACCACTCACCTCCGTACAAGCCACCGCAGCACGTGAGGCTTGTGGTGACGGGAGGAGTCCCATAACCATTACCATTGAGTGAGCACATTTGAAGCCTTCTCCAAAAAGGTAGAGGGACACTGGCGCTATCAAATCCTCAAGGTATTCCTTCTCCTACTCCTCCTGGTCTTGCCCCCTCCATAATGCCTCATCACCATCCAACATCGGAATGTTTTCCTTGTCTACTCTGTCAAAATCATCAATGAAGTTTGTCATTAGGACATATCAAATTCAGTGTTGACTCGAGGTCCCGGGGTGACCCCAGGACAGCGGCCGCAGAACCCCGGTCCACAGCGATGCCGCAGCGTTGTGCGAGCATTCCGTGTCCGACGCCGAAGTGTGCAAGCGCTGGCCACAGACCGTGAGTGACACCCACCTTGGCCAGGTTGACCAAGGTGGATGTCACGCTGGATAGACATGGGCCGTCGATCTCAACGGCCCAACGTCGACGTCGGAACCCCCCATACCTCTTATGCAAACCTCATGGGGAGGGGGGGGGGAGGACTAGACAGCTTGACAGGTGCATGAACTGCCCAATGAGATTGCACAATACTCAAACCGACGAATCACGGGTGTGCAAATACGTCATATGCTAGTTACTGTTTGAAACGTCAAATTTGAACCATGGTATTCTTTAATCTAAGTTAAACTATTGTACAAAATTGATAAATGTTTTCAGTTTCTTAGTTTGCCATTTGTGACGTCTCACGTAACCGACATATGTAGTTGTATACTTCCAAGTGTATTTTCATCTACTTCTCCGTGAAAATCATGTTTGTCGATGAAAAAGGGTTTGTCGACTTTGTCTTAACGATGATATCCACCGACGCTCTATCGATGGACAATGGATGGTCCACCAACGCAGCGTTGATGGATTATCAATGACCGTAGATGGTCATCCAGCACATGGATATCCGTTGGATGGCCATCCATATCGGTCCGCACCAGTGCAATCGGCCGACAGGCCAAGCTGGAGGCCGGGAGGCAGTGCAGGATCATGCGAGGCCATGCCTTAAGCAGAAATGAGAGGTAGTGCCAACAGACCTGTTCGCAACTGCAAGGGCTTTGCTCCCAGTAACAAACCAATCATGTCTTAGTCATCGGTTCGTCTACAGCTAGGGTTGGAGGCACCTCCCAAAAGGGGGCCAAGTTCAACATCGTCTGGCATGGGGTTATCTTCCATGCCAGACTCTGTCTCACCCGGCTCTGCTTTTTGCCTTACCCGCCCCGACTTCACGCTCCCTCCTGCCAGCCGGCCCCATGGCGATGCCCTGACTCTTGCCTTGTCAAAGCACTGCCGACCCGTGCCTACACACGCCAAGAAGCCAGGTTTTTTCTGCGGTTCTTGTGGCTGGATAGGGAGCGGGACCCATAATCGCATCCGCGTTCATTTTGGTCTTCCAAATGGCAACATCCACACTTGTCCCTACCCCCCGCCACTTGCAAGGGACGCCATGGGCCTTGAGCGTAATCCCCGTCCTCAGGCAGACTAGAACCCGACCTCTTCCCGCCTCTACAATGGGCTTGGAGACTCGTGGGGCACCAACGCAAAGCATGTCTCTTGGGCAAGGCTCTTTGAAGAACGGCAGAGACCTCCGTTGTTGCAGGCGGCTGGCCTTCCCACAGGTCTTGACCCTGATCCCTATGGCGTGCCTGTCTCATCTGACATACCTAGCTCTGTCAATTTCCCGCAGCAGCAGCATCAGCAGGTACAGCATGACATGCAACATCAATGTGAAGAGGTGCTGCAGAGGGCGGAGAACCTCAGGCAACCTCAGCAGCATCAAATCCAGCAGCAGTTTCCTGATACGCATATCAAGCTTGTTGACATCAATAGAATGGGCAGCATGGTGTAGACGTCCATGCGGCCACATGGCGATGCCGCAACTAACAGCAGCTGCCAGATGTCAATTGTAAAGTTGTTGGCTTGTGTTGCGCTGCCAATCAGCTTCTGCCGTGAGGCAGCGCTGAACGAGGTGGTACGAATAGCATGCCTTACAAACTCCGCCTTCCGTCCGCCCGGCGGGGCAACAGTGGTGGGGGCCATATTGCCATGGCTGGACGCGAAATTGGAGGTAGAGGACGCTTCACTGAAGAAGGGGTGGGCGATCTATGGTGGCACAGTCGCAGTGGATGAGTGGACCAACTAGCAGTAGCGCCCCATTTACAACCCAATGGCCGTCAATGCAAAGGGTGCCTGTCACGTCTTCTCCCACGATGCAAGTGGCCGTGTCTGCAATGCCTCTCACATGGCGGCGATGCTTGAGGAGGCGATAGCGGCTATGGGTGAGCGCACCGTCATCTCTGTTGTGTACGACAACACAGCCGTGAACAAGCATCCCTTCGAAGACATCAAGGGCAAGCATCCCGGGGTGCTGTGGCAGGGCTGCTACACGCATAACGTGGACCTCTTCCTCAAGGAAATTGGCAAGGAGGAATGGGGTGCCTTGGTTCTGTCATGGGCCGAGAAGGTTGTGAACTTCTTCCGCAACAATGACGTCCCGCGTACATGGCTGAAGCATTCCTCTGGTGGCCGTGTGCTTCTTGCTCGCTACGAAAACCGCTTTGCGTCTTCCCACAGCATGCTGCAGCGCCTCATTGACATGCATCCGTTCCTCTTGAAGCTGGTTAACCATGCCTGCTGGAAGTCTATGAGCAGCCAGCGGGATGGTGGTTACAAGCAGCAGAAGAAAGTTGTGCGTGGGTTGGTACACCGTCGTGTGTTCTGGATGCAGGTCCGCCAACTCCGCGACCTAATGAACCCTCTCGTGAAGGCCCTCTGCATTGCAGCCGGGTGGTGCAGCCGGCAAGATCTATGAGGGGCTGCTTGACTGCCAAGCTGAGCTGCGCGCCCTGGCAGAATCATGCGGACGCAAAGCAGCAAAGGTGTCGGCTGGACACGTGAAGTTTGCAGCGGCTGAAGCAACGATGGACTGCAGACATGAGCTGCCCGCTTTATGCTGCTGCCTACCGTGTGCACCCCATGCATGTCGGCAATGATCTCGGTGGGGATGTTGAGATGGTGGAGGCTTGGGCGCAGACCGTGGAGGCACTGGTTCCAGAGAAGAACCGTGACAAGCTGCAGACCGAGCTGGAAGCATTCGAGCTCGGTCGTGTCACTGAGAGCGTCATTCCGCTAACAAAAAAGCGGCTGGGCAACAGGGCTTGCACCGGCTTGGCGAATGTACTGACGGGAGCCTTGGTACCGTACGAGTGGGCATCTCTCCACTTGGCCCACCTGCCGACTCTATGCGAGTTCGCAATTAAGGTTCTGTCGTAGCCATGTGCGTCCTCCGACTGCGAGCGCGTTTTCTCCACCCACCAGATCATCCACACCGCTCGATGCAATTGCCTGAGTGTGAGCACATTGGAGATGCTCGTGTGGTGCAACGTGTGACTATGCCGCCAGTACAAAGCACGGCGTGGCCGGTGTGCTCCGGCCAACTTCCTCGTGACCGACGAGTCCGAGAGTGAGGAGGACCGAGAGATAGTGGCTTCCTCCGACTGGAGAGGATGATGGGGAGGGGGGGGGCAGATGGAAACAGCACCGATGAGGAGATGGAGGAGGAGGAGGAGGAGGTCTTTGTTGAGGGGGAGGAGGAGGAGG
>SZWC01009599.1:13052-27311 GCA_023375785.1 Penium margaritaceum
TAGGCTTCTGCGAAGATAGGTTTCTGCGAAGAAAGGCTGTCCAGTAAGCTGTGTGCTGTCGTGTCACTAGTCCGAAGATTCGCGAGGAATAACAATCAAGAGCGTTTCGGTTCACCTCATCCTGTACGGCGTCGTGGTGGAAAAACACCTTTGCGGCTATGTACAATCACTTGGGGGAGAGCTGATGCCGCTGCTGCCGCTGTTGCCGCCGGTAGCAGTCGTGGTGGTGGTGGTGGCCGAGGTTGAGGACGGGTAGGCGATGGCAATGGCGGACGAAAATTTCCGCAGGCGATGTTCCTACCTTTTGAGCCGCAGGCGGAGACGGCCGAGGTGGGAGGAGGTGGAGGCATTCCGCGAAGGTTCCGGCGGTATCCGCTTGCGTGGCGTGTGAAGGGGGTGACCGATCCGGAGAGGTTTGGCTCGCGCTGAGGTGGGGTCAGTCGCGGAGTCAAAATTTAGACTTAACCATAGTTAAAGTAATATCTATTCTATCATCGTTGTAATAACGGGGCCTGAACTAACGGTTCAGCCAGTTTCTCGATCCATTGAAAGTAGTTTGATGGAAGGAAACGATTTTGCATCGGAGATCGGAGCGTGCTGGGAGTGGCGTTGGCGTTCATGGCACGTGAAAGTGGTGACCGACCAGGACTGGCCTTGGAGAGAGGCCAGCGCTGACGGGATATCAGCAAGTAGCCACTAGTTCGTGCGCATCTTCGTCAGAGTACCCATTATTAAGGATGAATTCCCCTTCAACCCCGATTCCATATTTTATCAGTGTAGTTGTTATTCCAAACAACAAGTAGATTGTTGCCCAAAACGGAAAGTAAATGGTGAACAGGTAGAATTTGCGAGGCAAAACACGATTTAGACTTTGTGACACTCGAAAATTTTACAATTAGTGGTAAGTGTACTTCGATAAGTGTCAAAACGATCGAACATATATGTACACGTGACGAGTTACGAGGCATAGTCGGGGTCGTTATCTCGATTGTCGAGTGACGCATGCGGAGTCCCTTCGTGAGTGGTCAGATTCGAGAAATTCCACCGAGAAGTCGGGGGTCTTCCTGAATCGACGGTGCAGATGCGCGATGCATCTTTACAAATATGGATTTGTCAAGAGTCATCGAGAACTCGACCGAAAGTTCACATCTGTTCGTAGGTTCGCGATAATGGTCGAAGCTGTCAAAAGGTTCGGGAATATCCACTGGGGGCAGGGTAATTGGCCAGATTGCCCTGGGCCGTCGGAGTGAATGTCGCAGTCCTCGCGTCGCGATGGGCTGTTCGTTTAGTAACAGAAATGCCCGCACGAGAAGATTAGGGACTCGTGTTCGCATGGTGCGTAACACATCCCCCTCTTTAGCCACGACGCCCCTGAGAAAATGCGTGGAAGCTTCCTAGCGATGTTGCCGTTGACTAGGCGTCAGTGCCTGGTCAGACGGTGACGACAGTCACAAGTCGTGCACATAGCGGCAAGGGTCTGGCTAGGGGACACAAGGCAAAGTGTCATAATTATGCAATAGCATTTGCAGAGAGGAATGACAAATGACAGGTCCATGGCATAAGTACCTGCCCCGGCGCACGGCGGGTGTCGCACGCGGCAGTGCGAGGTCTGTCCTAAAACCGGCCCGAAACCACTGTTTTGGCCGTAACTCAGCGTAGACAAGTCAGAACGCTACGCCGTCTCAACCTACACGTGCAGAATCTCAAGCCGGACGCTGATCACATGCATGCATCCGGCAACAAACGGTGGACACACAATGCAAATACATGCAAATCGGGCCCACGGCCAGTCCACCGATAAAATCCTACAAGCTGCAGAAAAATTGCAAAAGGTCCCTGACAGCATCCAGGACTCTGGGGCGACCGTCGATCAGCTCCGAGCAGGTAGTCCACCACCAGACAACGCCTCGGTGCCAGTGGGTCCGCATCAGGGATCTGCACGAGCATGGACACGACCGAGTGGTCACAGTAAACTATACAGGTCGACAGGAACGTCACAAATCACAACACTCCCCCATGACTCGATGGTACGCATGTCCATACACATGCAGCACTATAATGAGTGCGACAACGAGTGCAAAAACAGTCGTGAAACAGACACAGACACACCCCATACTCAACCACTCTCCGGCAAGGGGCGAAGCCCAACGGAACGAATGGCCACCAGAAACTTCCCGCGCGCCAGTGCCTTCATCAAGAACTCAGCACGGTGCATGTCAGTGCTGACCCATATGACGGAGATCACGTGTCGCTCCACCAGATCACGCACAAAGTGATGCTCAACCGCAATGTGCTTCGTGCGAGCATGAAAGACACCAGAGTTCTCCTTTATGGCAAGAGTACTCTAGTTGTCACAACGAAGCACAATGGCGGGCAGCGACTGACCCAGCTCAAGGAACAAGCGCTGCAGCCACACTGCCTCAGCAGCCCCTACACCTAGAGCAACGTACTCTGCTTCCGACGAGCTACGTGCGATGCAGCCCTGCTTCCCACTGCGCCAGGACATAGCGGTACCACCGAGCAGGAACACGTAACCGGTGCGATTGCGTCCATCTGGGCTCCAGGCCCAGTCGCTGTCGGTATAATAGTCAAGAACCACCGAACACTGCCGGCGAAAGCAGAGTCCGAGGTTCGACGTGGAAACCACGTACCGTACCACTCGCACAGTCGCCTGGAGGGCTCTGGCACGTGGAGCCTGCGAAAACTGTTCAAGGAGGTTGACAGCAAAGGCGATGTCGGGGCGTGTGGTAGTGTCCAGGTACATCAAAGATCTGATGAGGCGGATGTACAAGGTCACATCCACTGTCTCCCTCAGCTACGTGTGATCGTCCACCTTCAGGGCGTCCTGCCTGTTAGGTGTGAGAGGTGTAGAGGCCGTTGGCACTGCGCCAAGGAGCTCACTGAAGCGCTCCCCCACAACGCGTGCGTATCGGGCCTGATGCAACAGAAGAGTCCGGCGTCTGCGGTCTCGTACAATCTCCATGCCAAGAAACACCGCTACAGGACCAAGGTCCTTCATCCTATAGGCAGTCTGGGGGACCGCCTTGGCCTCCTTCACGGCCTCCATGGAGGGAGACGCAATCAGGAGGTCGTCCACATAGACCAGGATGGCAGTGAACCGCTCAGGCGCTTGTCAGATGAAAAGAGGGATCTTCCTCGCTCTGTACATATCATGCACGAGTTAGAGTGCCTGTGATCTCCCGGTTCTAGCACCGAGGAGACTGTTTGAGTCCGTACAAGGACTTCCGGAAGCGCCAGACCTTGTCACCGTCCTCAAAGCCTGGTGGCTGGGCCACGTAAATATCCTCATCCAGAGAGCCATGGAGAAACGCATTGTTCACATCCATCTGGTACAGTTCCCATTCATGCTGAGCCACCACACCAAACAGCGCGAGCTGAGCGATGATCGCCGGGTCATCAAGAGCCAGAGACGGAGAAGTGGAGGGGGCTCGAACAGACACATGAGCCATATGAGAGGTGCTCGTAGGCTCAGACTCCCCCATCCGTCGAGAAACCTCACACATAGGAACGTGTGTGACAGACATCGACACAATCGACGTCAGATCGCGGTAGGTGAGAGACTCAAAGAAGAGAGCGTTATAGGACTGAACAATGCGACGACGGGCGGGGTCCCAAAAACGCCAGGCCTTCGACCGCGGGGAGATACCAACAAAGGCACACAAGCGACCCCGCGGAGAGACCTTGGACCCATGCTGATCCTCTATATACCACACAGAAGCCACTGAGCCCCAGACACAAGCAAGGCGCAGATCGGCACGGTGGCCAAACCAGAGCTCATACAGTGTAACGTGGTCCGGCAAAGAAACTGTCCATGTCGCCAAACCAGAGCTCATACAGTGTAACGTGGCTCGGCAAAGAAACTGTCCATGTCGCCAAGAGACTCGCCGCCGTGATCCGAGCGGAAGGTATGGAGCGAGTGGCGAGACTGACGCTCAGCCATCACTAGCCAGAGACGAACCACGAGAGCGGCATCACTCTTCTGGTGCAGGCTGTAGACCCACCTCATCCGGGTGAAGTCATCGGTCAGGGTCAGGATGTATCGGCCCCGATCGGATAAGGACTTGACAGGGAGAGGACCAAGAAGGTCCGAATGGACCAGCTCGAGGAGGCGAAGGGCTCGAGAACGGGAGTCAGGGTAAGTGCAGCGATGCATCTTACCCTGAGCGCAGAACAGACAATCGGTCTTTGGCGGCTTCTCGAAACAGGCCGCGTCAAGACTGAGGGCAGGCTATGTCCGAATGAGCATCGACACAGTGTCAACATGACACTATGTCCAAATGAGCTTCGACACGGAGCCCACATGACATAGATGTCGATGCAGTAGGCGCTGATGGTCAGTATACAGGACACCGGTGACAAACACACGAGCAGGAGGGGAAGGGGAGCAAGGAGAAGAAGAGATCCGAGGAACACGATACAGATCATCCACAACAGAGGCACGAAGAACAACAGTGCGAGTATAAAGAGTAGTCACTGTCGTGGAGTCGGCAGTGTGCTCCACAGAGAGTCCCATCAAAGTGCAGGCACGCATAGAGTGCAAGCTGAGCTCAAGGTCAGGCACAAAAAGCACGTCGGAGAGATACAAGGGGCCAAAAGGACCATCGAAGCACACAACCCCAACACCCTGGACTGGCAAGGACTGACCAGAGCCTATGCGAACGGAACGAACAGACGCCACAGGACCGAGGACAATGAAGTCATTGCGACGACATGTCATGTGGTGAGTGGCACCGGTATCGATGATCCAAGTGCCACCCGAATCACGACTGGAGGACGTCACGGTGCAACGGGCAATGGAACACTCGGCTGCAGACGAGCGCTCGGCAACGGAGGAGGGAAAACGACGAAGGGCACACAGGTAAGACTCAGAAATCCAATCTGTATTGTCAGGCCCATCATCATCACATGTCGGTTGTGCTCCCCCACACGAGTCATCACGAGAGACGAGAACACATGAAGAGACAGTCTGTGAACCACTCGGCTGTGACGACACACTCGCACCTCCCTGAGAGCGAAGCGCCAGGAGCTGACGGAGCTTGGCGATGATGTGGTCACGGGGGTCCGGGTCTCCGCTGCTCGCTGGTGGGGAAGCGGGAACGGCTGCGGTCGTGGTCGCCGCGCGACCAGAGGCTGTGCTGCTCGATGCAGACCACTGTTCGTGTGTAGCCTGAAGACCACGAGTGATCCACGTCCAGTCGAGCGGTTGCTGGAACTCGGTGTAGCGGTGAGCGCCTCCACAGTTGTAGCAGTGAACAGTGCGTCCACTGCTACCGCTTGATGACTGCTGCTACGGTGACTGCTGCTGCGGTGACTACTGCTGGCCCGAGCCACGCTTCTTTCTGCTCTTCTTCCCCTATGCTGCTGCTGCCACACCCTGCGTTGGAGTCAGGGTAGCTGGTGTGGAAGGGGAAGAGGAGGGCGTGCCAGAGGATGGAGAAGTGAACTGCGAGAGAGGTGTCGGTGGTGACGCGATGACCGGTGGAGCAAGTGAACTCTCCTGGTGGGTGACGGCTACCTCACGAGCGGATTTCACCTGGAGGAAAAGCTGATGCGCCCAAGGAAGAAGCTGAAGGGAGGTGGAGAAAGGCTCGAGCGCGGCGTCGCTATACCTCGTGAAGATGTCGGCATGCCCAAGACGAACTCCGATCATGAGCGTGCGAAGCGCCCACAGCTGTGTCCCTCCTGCGGTCCCAAGACGCGTGTAGATGCGCATGGCACGCCGCCAGTAAGCAACTGCGGACTCGGCAGGTCCCTGACGAAGGGAGTGGAAGGCGCGGATGTGAGTTGCGTGGGTGGCGTGCGTCTCTGCAGCAAGTAGGGACAATGCCAGCTCCCAGCCTTGACGTGGGTCAGCACCCGCGCCTGTGCCGGCCTCTCCAAGGAAGGGGCAAAAGTCCACGACAGTCTCGTGAGGCATGGCGTAAAGAAGTCCGCGCATCGCCCGAGCCGCTATCAGCACCTGAGCACGGTCCGTAACCTGGTACTGACTGTGGTAGTAGGGCCAAACTCCCTCAAAAGTGGCCTAGACCTGGAAAAGGGTCTCCCAACAGTCAAAGCCGTCCTCGCTGACATATCGTGGGGGCGGTGTCTCGAAGTCCTTGGGTTGCCGCTCCGTAGAGAGGGCAACCATAGGATGGGAAAGACGAGGGATGGGGAAGACATCAGGACGAGGAAAGTCGCCGAGGTAGGTCTCAGGCGAAGGTCGGATCGTCAGGAACGGGGAACCGGAACGGGTCTGCAACTGGCAAAGACGCTCCTCAAGTGCGCGAATCTCCCTCTCGGGAGTGTCATCGTCCATGCCTGACATATCAGGGTCCTCCTCCAAAGGATCAAGAAGTGGCGGGTCCTGTCCTGTCGCTCCCCTTTGTGTAGATGCTGACTGCTGTGCAGAAGGTGTGACACCGCCAGCTCCCCCGGAGGTGTACTGTGGGGCCGTGGACTGACTCTGAAGAAGATTAGTGAGCGTGCGGATGGCGTCGGTCTGCTCGTGCGGTAGGCGACGTATCTCATCGTGCTGACTCCGCAGGTCCGCAATGGCCTGCGAGCGTGGGCTCATGACCCCGGAGGAGGAGGAAGAAGGATCTGGCGGTCCTTTGTCTTTGTCACCGGTCGGAGCCATGTCAGCGCTCAGTATGGGGCCGAACGTAAAAAATGCTCTGAACGAGAAACCGACAGCGTTTCTCGAGGAGTTGAAAAGTTCAGAAACATTTACTTTTTGACCCCAAAATTGCGGACGTCAGCACAGCTGTTGATGATGTCAGCGTTCCTTACGCTAGCGAAAAAACGCTAGCGCTTTTTTGCTAGCATTTTTTTACGCCAGCATTTTTTTGTTTTTTGGAAGGTCACGCGAACTGACCGGTGGGGGTGACCTTGTCACCCCCTGCTCGCGGCTGCGCAGGGGCTGCGCAGGCCAACGTAGTGCCACGCAGGCCCGCGCAGTGCTGTGCAGTTTCTGCGCAGCAGCTCCAATGCTGCTGCTGCTACGCTGTAGTCGCTGCAGCAGCTGTAATGCTGCTGCTGTGCTACTACTGCTTCCGCTGTTGCTGCTGCGCTGCTGTTGCTGCTCACGGCTGCTGATGCCGCCGCTGCTGCCAGCTGCTACCGCCGCTGCGTGCTGTGAGTGCTCGTAGCCGCCGCGGCAAGCTGCTGTTGCGAGCTGCTACTCCCTTTTTTTTGTGTACAGGCTGGCAGCCAGACATGGCTGCTGCTGCCACCCGGTGGTGCTGCTACTGTTGCTGTTGCAGGAGCTAGTAAATGCCGCAACTCACCCGATGTGGTGGTGGGGATTGAGTGATGATGTCGTTGAAAAAACGGCTGCAACAAGTCCCAGGATACGGTGGCGGCGGTGACTCTCACTGCTGCTGCCAGTGCTGTGTCTTTGCGGCAGAGGAGTCTCGCTGCTATGATACCATGAGAAAATGTGTGGAAGCTTCCTAGCGATGTTGCCGCTGACTAGGCGTCAGTGCCTGGTCAGACGGTGACGACAGTCAAAAGTCGTGTACATAGCGGCAAGGGTCTAGCTAGGGGACACAAGGCAAAGTGTTAGAATGCTTCAGTAGCATTTGCAGAGAGGAATGACAANGTGCTGTGTCTTTGCGGCAGAGGAGTCTCGCTGCTATGATACCATGAGAAAATGTGTGGAAGCTTCCTAGCGATGTTGCCGCTGACTAGGCGTCAGTGCCTGGTCAGACGGTGACGACAGTCAAAAGTCGTGTACATAGCGGCAAGGGTCTAGCTAGGGGACACAAGGCAAAGTGTTAGAATGCTTCAGTAGCATTTGCAGAGAGGAATGACAAATGACAGGTCCATGGCATGAGTACCTGCCGCGGCGCACGGCGGGTGTCGTACGCGGCAGTGCAAGGTCTCCTAAAACAGGCCCAAAACCACTGTTTTGGCCGTAACTCAGCGTAGTCAAGTCAGAACGCTACGCCATCTGAACCTACACCTGCAGAATCTCAAACCAGACGCTACGACTGGTCACATGCATGCATCCGGCAACAAAAGGTGGACGCACAATGCAAAGATATGCAAATTGGGCCCACGGCCAGTCCACCGATAAAATTCTACAAGCTGGAGAAAAACTGCAGAAGGTCCCAGACAGCATCCAGGACTCTGGGGCGACCGTCGATCAGCTCCGAGCAGGTAGTCCACCACCAGACGACGCCTCGGTGCCATCTGGGTCCGCATCAGGGACCTGCACGAGCATGGACACGGCCGAGTGGTCACAGTAAACTGTACAGGTCGACAGGAACGTCACAAGTCACAAGAGCCTCGGCACGCGTACAGTTGTGGCCCGGAGATGGCGGTAGTAGTCGTCTATGAGGTGATCGACATCTCGAAGGTTTTCGAATGGCTCTGAGTTGTTGTGCGCAACGTCATAGCCGTGAGACTTGAGGAGATATTTTGTTGTCTTGCCTCGTCGTCGATGGCCGAGAATGTCCTCGATGACGTACTCCGTGTCTTCGTCTACTTGAACGGGAGGCTGAGGTGGAAAATCTCTGCTAGGGAAGTTCTCTCCAGGGTCTCGGTAGTGCTTGAGTTTGCTGACATGAAACATCGGATGAACTTGCATAGTGTCAGGGAGTTTGAGTAGCGCCACCACAGGGGTTTGCTTGCGTTCAATCTCAAACGGTCCCAACCACCGCGGTTTGAGTTTCGACCGGTCGGATCCTCGAAGCTTGATGATCGCCGAGCTGAGGAGGACTCGATCGTAGGCGGTGAAGATGTCGCCGTTGCGATGTTGGTCAGCTGCTCGCTCCATCGTCGCTTGTGTCTTCGCGAGAGTCTGCCGTCTTTCCTCCCAGATGATGGTGAAGTAGCGTTGTTGAACATCGAGTGCTGGAACCTGGTGCTGCACAGGAGGACCAAACACATCGAGATTCGGCATCACTACGCGCGAGACTTGGTGACAAAGGGAGATGCGGCTATTGTGCATTATGGCACGAAGCGCATGCTCGCGGATGCCATGACCAAGGAACAACCCAAGGACAGGCATAACGCAAGGTGCATGGAGTTTGGTCTGTGATGTGAAGTTTAAAATGCTATAGGTTCCAAGGACAGTGCATCACGACTGCGGTGCAAGGGGGACATTGTTGACATAGTGTGTCCCATGACATGTTTTTCATTGATCATAATCCCTGGTTCGACCACTGAGGAGTGGTAAACACCTGATCTGAGTATGGATTTGGATTTCTTGGATTTTTCCATGCAGGATCGAGCTTTGAATCACTCAAATTGAGTGAGTATTCAGAAAGTTAGCCTAGCCCACAGTTCGGGTGTTGGACGGGTGGAATCTGGTACCCGCCATGGGTGGCAGGATAATCCATCGCCAGTGATCCGAGTTCGTCTCCAAGAGCTCCAAATGCACCAGGGGCATAAAAGAAGTAAATAGAAGGATCTTCTTGACCAGGATGAAACTCTCCTTGACTTCTGGGTGAGGAAAGGCGCTATGACGAGTCATCGTCGAAGCGCCTCCCGTTGCCTAGCGAGCAAGGCAAGGTGGGCGGCTCCAACAAGGGTTACTTCCACGGCCATAACAGGGGCTCTACTGCTCCGATTTGGGCGTGCTTGGATGCGTTGGAAAGCTTAGATTACAGGCTATCAGGAACTAATATAATCTCACTATGCTAACTAACCATTTTTTTTTCCGATTCAGTTCTACTGAATGCGACGTGTTCTATCCACTCACATCCGTGATCCTTGTGCTCCACAGTCTTCACCATTGGTGTCCATTGGCTGCCCCAAACATTGGTAGCGTGCATCAGTGAGAGCTTGGCCCTCCTTGAGGGTACCACCACACCCACTAGTGCCAACATAAAGACATACTGTAAATAATTGTAGCAGCAAGAAGGATTGATAGCTTCAAGTACAGCCCTTGACTCCAAACATTCTACGGCTGGCGACCTCCCAACCACAATTATCGTGGAAATGGAAAAGGCCTGTCGGGGGACTCCTCGACTCCAATAGAAGTGGACACCTTCGACTAGAGAGATACACGCACCTACTACGGCTACGAAAAAGTCGGGCTGATTGGTTGAAGTTAATGAAGCAAGCGACATGTCAAGAAGGAGGGGAAGTCGCAACAAAATGAATCAGTAAATGGCAAGGAGCATGAGTGAAAGGCGTAACTCTTGTCAAAGAGAAGCAATCTATTGAAACAGTTTCCCATCTAAATAGCTCATGATGCTGCAAAGGGTTTCTGAGGTAGCAAAGTTCGACGAGGGGTACAAGGACGACCAACAAGCGATATTGCTCAGAGTGCAACTCCGAGGTTGCAAGAGTTGTAGAACGGTACCGGCACGATTGGATAGAGGGGCCTCTCATAGTTTTGTAAGAAACAACATGGTTTGAAAGCTGGATTTGCACAATGAACTAAGGGGTTTTTTAAGGAAAAACTATCGACGGGAGATTACAGATACGGAGAATTTGAGAACCATTACGACTACAAGAGGGAGACTTGCGAGATGTAGCGGTATGGAGGTCATGTCCAATGAGTGATTATAAAACCATTCTCAGATGCGATTTCGTGTACTAACACAATCCGCAGACTGACTCGAATAGTGGCAAAGTCAACATGGAGATCAGCGGCGCCAAGAGACAACTTCAGCGCGTGGGACGGAAGACAACAGCAGAAGCAGTAGAGGTAGAAGCAGTAGAGGAAACCACCGCAACCGAGAAGGAACGACCCATGCAGCCGATACTGGTCAATGTGGCCAATCACTATATACAAAGAGGGGCTCATGCGTGGCTTGTAAATCTTGAGCCGATGGAGGAAGTAGAAGTGGCAACAGCTGACTCATCGACCTCATCAGCCTTATCGGTCTCATCGACATCAACAAATTTCACGATGGTCCCCATGGTTTTCTCGTGCCTCTCATGCAAGAGTTTACGAATATATTCTCCGGAAAACTCCCAAAAACCTTACCACCCCAACACCACAGCGACAATTGCATCAAAGTAAAGCCGAGCAGTCGACCCACAATTCAAGGAGCCTATCACATGAGTGTCCATGAGCTAACCGAGCTAAAAATGCAAATCAATGAGATGCTTGGTCAAGGATTCATCCGCCCATCCAAATCACCATACGCTACACCAGCATTATTCGTAAAAAAGAAAACAGGCAAAATGCGGATGTGCGTGGACTACCAGCCATTGAAGGATGTTACCATCAAGAACCACTACCCTCTCCCTCGAGCCAACAAACGTTTCGAACAACTCCGAGGAGCTCAGATTTTCACCAAAATCGGCCTACGCAATGCTTATCACCAGATCCGTGTGGCAGACACCAAAAAATGCTCGTAGCGGGTTCATAATGTAGCGTTCCAAACCCGCTACGACCATTCTGAGTTCACGGTCATGCCGTTTGGACTCACAAACTCCCCAGCGACAATCATGGCAGCAACGAACATTTTTTCCTTGTATCTTGATGATTTTTTCGTGGTTAATCTTGACGAGATTATGGTGTACAACTGCACCCCGGAGGAACATTATGGACATCTTTGGAAAGTTCTTGAACTTTCACAAAGAGAGAAGGTCTTCAAAAATTCTTTATGTGCGACTTTGGTTGTCGTTCGATCGAGTTTTTGGGCCACGTCAGCAACGGCGAACGGATCACCATGGATCTGAAAATAGTGGCAACAGTCGCTGATTGGCCAAAACCAACCAGTGTCTGAGACGTCCGAGTTTTCCTCGACTTCTGTAATTACTACCAACATTTCGTGGGGGGTTATGCTTGAGTGTCAGCTCCTCTCTCCAACCTCACTCGACAAGAAAACGAGTGGTGATGGAGAGACAACAAACAAGAAGCGTTCACCGCTTTGCAAAACACTCTGACCTTGGCGCCAGCCCAACGATTTGCCGACCCAATGGTTGACCACATTATGGCTGCGGACGCCTCCGATCAAGCCATTGGCACGGTTTTCCTACAAGATGATGGCGGCGGAGAGCATCCGGTCCTGTATATGTCACGAAAGTTATGTGTACCGGAACTCAACTTTGCAGTACACGAGAGGGAGATGTTGGCGGTTGTAGACAAATTTAAAACTTAGTGGTGCTATCTTGAGTGCCCTCGATGCGTTGTACGCACCAACCATCACACACTTATATATTTGAAGATGCAGCCAAACCTCAGTTGACGTCAAACCCGATGGATGGAGTTCCTCAAATCTGGGTCTGACTACGATATTGAGTACCGGCCAAGAAAAACCAACCCTGCAGACGCGCTCAGCCACCAACCAGACTTGATGGCTGAAGCAGTGACACTTAAACTGTAGCGAGATTTGTACGTCAAGCAGTTGTTCATATGTAGCTATGACGAGCATGGTGGATACAAAAAAACCAAGTTCTGGTACGACGTACCCTATTGGCAGCGAGGATTCACTCGCCAGGTGGTCGTTTCCCCGAACGAAAAACTTGTACCATGCTGTTCAAGGCAAAATTTTTGGAGGACAAGACACTGACGAAGCTGGCAAAGCACTATTGGTGGGACATGATGCAAGCCAACGTGGCCAACTTCTGCAAATCTCATGACACGTGTCAGCAACATAAACCCCGTCACACATGGCCACGTGGACATGTGTAGCCACTCCCCATTCTGACGGAACCGTGGACCGAAATCTCCATGAACTTTGTCACTAGACTACTGGTCACACCTGAGGAATATGACACAATCCTTGTGGTTGTCGACAGGTTTTCCAAAATGTTCCATTTTATTCCAACGACAACCACTATCAGCGCCAAAGGAATAGCATGACTGTTTCTAAACAACATCGTATGACTACACATCGTGCCGAGAACCATGACGAGCAACAGAGACGGTCGATTCACCAACCATTTTGGCGCGAACTGATGAATCACTAATATAGTCAGATCCAGCTTTCCACGGTGTTCCACCCTCAAACGGATGGCCAAACCGAGCAGACCAATCAAACGCTCAAACAATTTCACAAAACATTATGCGAACCACACAGGATGGATTAGGCAGTCGAATTCCTACGACCAACTTGCATATAATTAAGCGATGTCCACTGCAAATGGAATTTTTTTGTTCGAAGTGGTGTATGGCAAACATCCCTATTGGATTGTGTGGCTTCCACCCATCACGAGCAACGCCGATGGATTACCCATATACCCCACAATAGTGGTACAGGGTAGAGGAGAGCGTGATAATAAGATGGGCCTCCTGCGTGTCTCGAGGCTTCTCCAACACCTACCACAGCGCTGGCGAGACGCGGTTGATGCGTTCCGGCAGTCTGGTTGGCTTGTTAGGAGCTAGGAGACTTTTCTTGGTGGATTGAGACCTGTGCACTTGGTAGATTGTACCGGTACGACGAGGAGATCCTATGGCTGTAGTAGTGCTTCCAATGTTTGGAAAGCCGTATGCGATGTTCGGACACTGATTCCGAGTGTTTCTAGCAGTGCTCGTATTTTCTCGGTGGTTGAGACCCCGGCACTCGGAGAGCTATTCCGGTGCCTCGAGGAGACCACCTATATTGTACACGTGGTCTATGTAGTGTGCTCTCCCTGCTGACTTGTTTGGGCTCAGCAAGGGTGACGGAGTCCGATGCGGCTAGCTACCGACGCCCCTACAAAAGCCCACTAGGGGTCATTTGTAAACGTTTCTTGTTTCTCAAATGCGTAAGAATTAGCCACATTTGGCCTTCACTGCCTGCCTCTCACACACAGAGCTCATGACATTTTTTGCACGGGCCTGCATGCCCTAATTAATTCTATCTTGATATCAGAGCACAGTGCGGCGTGTGAGCAGTAGAAGCAGTAGAAGCAGCAGAAGCGTAACGAGAAAAACGTAAAGAGAACGGGCCAAGTGGCACCACGTTGGCAATAGTGTGAGGGAGCACTAAGTGACACCACGTGAACGCCACTACGGCGTTGTGCAGAGCACAGCAGTAGCATCGAAAACATCATCAGTGGCTACGGTGGTAGCAGCAATCGCTTTGATGGTAACATCACCGGCTACCATGGCAGTAGTAGCTGCTATGATGACATCAGTAGTAGTAGCAACACTAGCAGTAGAAACAGTAATAGTAGCAACAAAAGCAATAGCAACAGTAGCAACGGCAGCTAGTGCGCCGAGTAGCAGAAGTGACAGCGGTAGCAATAGCAGCCGCTGTGATGGCAGCAACCGTAACGGCAGCAGCATAGCAACAATAATAGCAAAAGCAATAGCAGTAGGCGTAATAACATCAGCAGCAGCAACAGCAGCAGCTGCTATGTAGAGCA
>SZWC01009599.1:27519-41110 GCA_023375785.1 Penium margaritaceum
TAGTGCGCCGAGTAGCAGAAGTGACAGCGGTAGCAATAGCAGCCGCTGTGATGGCAGCAACCGTAACGGCAGCAGCATAGCAACAATAATAGCAAAAGCAATAGCAGTAGGCGTAATAACATCAGCAGCAGCAACAGCAGCAGCTGCTATGTAGAGCAACAGCAGTAGTAGAAACAGCAGCAATAGCAACTGTAGCAGTTGCACCCGCCATTGTAGCTGATGCTGCCAAAGGGGCCTCGCAACCCTCCTCCGAGGGCCCCCTCGGAGGGACCCTGTCGAGCCCCCACGGAGGGGCCCCCTTGGAGGGGCCCTATCGGCCCCGTTAACCCCGTTGGCCCCGTGGGCCCCGTGGGCCCCGTTGACCCCGTCGGCCGAACGATGGAGAGATGGGTTCAGAGGGGCAGACATACCCCCCTCTCTTTCCTCTGTCCTACCCCTCAACCCCACCTCGCTCCTTCACAAGCGAGCGAGCGAGCAAGCTCTTCCCTTTTTTTTCGAGCGAGGGACGACCTGGCCCCATGCCCTTTCCCTTTGTTTTTCTCCCTTCTGGGGACAATCCAAAAAAGGGGGAGGGGGCGCATATGAGAGAGCGATTGGTGACCCGAGTTAAAAAAGCAGAAAAAATAACAATGGGGAAGAAAAGGGGACCACCACACCCGAAAGAAGGGGTCAATTGAGTAGCTTCTGGGCAAGGGGTCATTCAAAATATCACCAACAAATTTGGTGAGAACAATAAAAACCAAAAAAGGAAGACTATTTTACCTTCAGCAACACCTTCAATAGTGGCACTCATCACACAAAGTGCAGGTTGAGGAGTGGTAGTAGTAGTAGTAGTTGTAGCGGATCAGCTACACACTTCTCTTGACATGTTATCGCATTGCAGCTCATCCGGTCAGGTCACGATTGTTGAACTCAGCACTACGACTTGGTAGTGTGACGGTGTTCAACAGTGTCGTA
Source organism: Penium margaritaceum (assembly GCA_023375785.1). Classification (NCBI taxonomy): domain Eukaryota; kingdom Viridiplantae; phylum Streptophyta; class Zygnematophyceae; order Desmidiales; family Peniaceae; genus Penium; species Penium margaritaceum. Next base: position 28,477 of record SZWC01009599.1, read on the forward strand.
GTCTCTCGTGGCTTGGTGATTTACCGTTGGGATAAGGTGCTCCCCGCACTCCCCATTGTCAGGTGCACGAGATGAGTGCGTAGTCATGGGAGCAGGCGTCATGCGTGTTTGCCTGCTACTACTGTGGTAATGGACGTCACGGTTGGTATCGATGCTGGACGCGCCCTCAAGGCTGGCATCCACCTTGGTTTCGGCTTCGTACGAGCATTTGTCCTCCAGAGCATGCAGATCTGCTAGAGTTGGCAGATCCCCTCGCTGGACCTTTGGCGACCATATTCACCGAGATCGAAGGCCTGAAGCGGATGGCGCAGCAGCTTTGTGACCTCACTGTCACCAAGCATGCTTCTGCTACTAGTTCTTCAATGAACTCCTTGATCTCATCTCCATCATCTTCTCCTCCTCCTTTCTCATCCGATGGTGTCCCTTGAGCTCTACGTGCCAGCCAGTCCCAGGCTGCCAGCATCCTTTTGATCCTCCACTCTTCTGCTACCACGACGCCTCCTCAAGGTGACCTGTCTTCACGCACCTGTACCTATCAAGGGAGAGTATGATCACCACACATTGCCTGTTGTGACCGTACCGATAGGGTCCGGACCTTCGCCGTACCATGGTGCTCCAGCGTCAGCTCAAGTAGATGCAGATGATACGATGGCAACACATGACGTGGAGTCTAATTCCAGCACGACATTGATGGTGGAGACTTGCATGTCATCAAGCTGGGCTTCCATATTGGGGCTGATTCCTGACCTTACGCAGAAGCAGGTTGCATCAGGAGCAGTACAGGCCCCGTGTCCCAGGGCGGTGCCACTCACGGCTCCCATTGGTGGCGGTCCGGTGGTGGCACAGGAGCCCGTACGGTCCGAGATGCCTCTTGCGGACTTTCGCGGGATTTTGTGCATCAGGCTCACACTAGCCCAATAGTGATTACAGTGCAAGAGACATGCATGTTATTGAGGTTAACTTCCACACTGGGCAGGAGCCGGACGTTCTACAGCAACACATCATATCAGGAGTGGTGCAGTCCTCGCATCCCTGGGCGGTGCGACTCGCGGCTATGACCGGTGGCGGCCCGGTGGTGGCACAAGAGTCCCATACGGCCCGGGATGCCTCTTGCATACGTCTGGGGGCATTGGTGCATGAGGCTCACACCAGCCCGGTAGCGGTCGCACTGCATGAGCAGAGTTCACCGGCTGGTTTTTTAGAGGTTGAGGCATTCTTGAGAGCAACGTTATTGATGGAGATCACCGAATCTTATCCTGTAGCAGACAGAGCACAATCAACCCTCTTATCAACGTTTTTATCGAAGGACCAGCTTCCACGTCAGGAGTCATCCATGTTCCTAGAGTCTGTGGGGTCTAGTATACACGGCCGAGTGACAACACACATGACGCATTCAAATGATGGTCCTCACTCCATCATCGAGCGGGTGATAGTAACCAGTCTTTCCAATGAGACTGTGCATGAGGGCAAGTTGCATTTGCTAGTTTCCTTGACGGGCATTGGATCAGTTATCAAGCCGGATTCCTGCATGGCTATATGCACAATGTTGATAGTTGGGGATGGTGTTGTAGACCAGACCAGGCAGATGGAGTCACCTTGTCGGCAGCAGCTTAGTTCTGCCCTCACATTTTTACCCATTGGTGACCCTTCTGATTGCAACGACGATGAGAGCGACAGTACGTACACGAACTACATTTCTACATGATCTGTGGACTCACACGACTCTACCTTCTCTTTCTCTCTCGGCACACGAGCGATCATCCCTCCTTGTCTGATAGATACCAGCTAGGATCAGGATGCAACACCTTCAGTTGCATCCGTTTTTCCAGCATCTCAGCATGTTGCAGGTTTGGTTGACCCCCAGGAGGGGGATACAGCAGCACCGAATCTATCTTCTTCAATAGCAGAGACGCGGATGGAGTTGTACTCGCAAGTTCTGTTGTCTACACATACAGCATTCAGTGAGACTGAGTTGGTCCTACGCAAGGCAGACATTGGCCACCTCCGTATGTCCGAGGCAGATTACGCTGACTTACAAGAGTGCATAGACATGCTTCAGCGGGAGGTGAAGGCAGCGCAGGAGCGACTGTAAGTTCATGGGGACAGCACTCCTACTGACATGAGATTTCCACCATGAAGACCTCCCACACTCGTCATAGGGAGGATCCTATACATGCTCCGAGTGTGATGTCAGATGGAGATACTACCACAGGAGAGGTGAGCATGCCTTCAGTTCCCTCTATCCTTGTTGCTGATGATTCCATCATTGCTCCTCTTTCTACTCCTGCTTCCATCACACACCTTTATCCACCCGCTTCAGCTACCCCATCATCATCTTTGTCCATGGGTGTTGGTCCGGTTCGTCGTTCTAGCCCTCCTTCTCTTGTGGTGGTACACCCTTGTGCTTTAGGGTGCTCTATCCCACCTCGGAGGCCAGCTCCGCCACTTCATCCATGCTTGCATGCTGTTCGCCCACTCCCTTTCTTGCGGCGTACACAGATACATAGTGATAGAGAAGAGAGAAGAGATATTCTGAGTTGGGACCCTTGCCAGTCACACGAGGATTGGTACACTCCAGATGATGCAGGGGCGACGTGAGGAGCCGCAGCCAGAGACACCACCTTGTCTTTGATGGTGGAAGCAGACTTGTACATGACAAGGGGAGCTGTCAGTGTGTAATGGAGAGACCACATGTTTTATCGTCAAAAATATTTTCTTTTTTAGGTAGGATATCAGCATCTCCATCAAGGATATTGGCGCCAGGTTCATCTGTCCATGGGGAGTGTTGTGTAGACCTCAACCTGGTGCGACGTCATGGGAGATGCATGGCGAGGGATCCATGCCCTGCTATGAGCATACTACAGCAGCCGGCGTGTGGCTCATGCTATGTGCCTGCACAGTTGCATGTGATTTCATGTGGATGGTAGGACTCTGTTGGTCAAGACCCGGACACTTGGTGGGTTGTACCAGTGACAAAGAGGCGATGTGATTGTGTGTCTTGGTGTGTGGCCATACTGAGTGTTGCCATGCATGTGCATGCAAGCTGGATTGCTCAAAGTGGTCGAGACCCGGACACGTGGTGGGTTGCACCTGTGTTACGAGGAGATCCCCCTATTATCATGTGTGTTGGTTGGTGATGCTACTGTGGCCAGCATACGGACACATGTTGCATTGCTTGTCGTGGTCGAGACTCGGGCACTGGTACCAACATTATCACAAGGATACCCCCTTGTCGTCAGCCTTGTGTATGATGTGCATGACTTCTCGGATGGTCGAGACCCGGACACTTCGTAGGATGTACCAGTATCATGAGGAGACCTTGAGACCTTCGTTCTGGTCCAGGGGGACATTGGGCCTAGCCTCTACGCTTGGATGGACAGCAAATGTGTGTGTGTGTGTGCGTGTGTGTGTGTGTGTGTGTGTGTGTGTGTGTGTGTGTGTGTGTGTGTGCGCGCGCTCGTGTGTGTGGTTGATTGGTGCAGACTGTGGTTTTGCATACGCAATTATTTCGTGTCTTCGCTCACTTTTTCTGGTGTTGACGGCCATGTCAGCCAGGGGGATTGTTGGTTTGTGTGGCTTCCACCTGTCACGAGCGATGCCGATGAATAACCCATATTGCCCACATTTGTGGTATAAGGTAGAGGAGAGTGTGATGACACGATGGGCCTCGGGAGTATCCCAAGACTTCTCCAGCACCAACAATAGCCCCGGCAAGATGCAGCCGATACGTTCCGGCAGCCTGGTTTGCTTGTCGAGAGCTAGGAAACTTTTCTCGGTGGACTGAGACCCGCGCACCCGGTGGACTGTACCGGTGCGATGAGAAGACCCAATGGCTATAGTAGTTCTTCCGATGTTCAGAAAGCCGTTTGCGATGTCTGGACGCTTATTGTGATTGTTTCTAGCATTGCTCATATTTTCTCGATGGTCGAGACCCAGGCACTCGGAGAGCTATTCCGGTGCCTCAAGGAGAACCTCTGTTGTTCACGTGGTCTATGTAGTGTGCTCTCCTTGCTGAGTCGTCCAGGCTCAGCAGGGGTGACGAGGCCCGATGCGGCTAGCTGATGGCGCCCCTATGAAACCCCACTAGGGGCTCATTTGTAAACTCTTCTTGTTTCTTAAACGAATTTCAGACTTAGCCAGATTTGGCCTTCACTGTCTGCCTCTCACACATAGACCTCATGACACTTTTCGCATGGGCCTGCATGCCCAAATTAATTCTATCTTTCTCGCCTTTTGAGCCGGACTTCAAAGCCAAAGCAACATTCCCACGGTCGACATCCAACACCGTGTTTTCTCCACCATCTGGGGAAAAACACGGCAGACGTTCACAAAGTCACAAGCAGTGATGAAGCAAGTAGCTGACTGACATCAGAGCGGCGATGTGTTTGCCGGTGGCAACAAAGTTCTCCTCAGCTTGGCAAACATCAAATTCCACAGAGCGGACTGTTCGATGCTCAAACCCCGATGGGTGGGACCGTTTGAGATCGAGCGCATGCAAACCCTCGTGGTTGTGCGACTCAAACTTCCCAACACTATGCTAGTTCACCCGGTTTTCCATATCAGGAGATTCGAGCACTACCGGGACCCCGGTGAGAACTTCCCCGGCAAGGATGTACCTCCCCCTCCTATACAAGAGGACGAATACACTGAGTACATCACCGTGGACATCCTCGGCCATCGACAACGTGAAAAACCAACCAAGTATCTTGTTAAGTGGCACGGCTACAACGCCGCGCATAATAGCTGGGAACCCTATGAAAACCTTTGCAGCGTCGATCATCTAATCGACGGGTTTTACCACCGCCACCGAGCCACATCTGTATTTGCGCTAGGATGTCGCCACTAAAAGGGATGAAAGTGTTACGTACCAGACGTAGATGAGTCCCTAATCTTTCTCAGTGGGCATTTATGTCATTACACCAATAGCCCACCGCGTGCCGAGACCTTGATTTTCAGTCCGACGGTCGAGGGCAATTCCACCATCTGCCCTCGCCTCCAGGAGAATCTTTTCACACATTCTGACAACATCGACCACTTTCAAGAATCATCATTAGAAGTGTCACGGCCTTTCAGTTGACTTCTGGACGCATCGAGGTATATCGAGATTTCTGAAGATGCATCTCGCATCTTCGCCGTCGATCTTCGAAGCCCCCCAATTCCTCGGCGGAGCTTCTCGATCTGACCATTCACAATGTGACTCCACACGCGTTGTTCAGAAATCAACTCGATGACCCCAACTACGTCTCATTTGTAACTTGACACTTGTATATATGTTTTTGATCGTTTGGACACTTGTCATAAAATTACACTTACTACTAACTGTAAATTACTCAATTTTCCCAAATTCTTAAACCGTGTTTTGCCTCGCAACTCATACCTGTTTACCATCTATGTTACGTACCAGATGTACACGAGTCCCTAATCTTCTCGAATGAAAATTTCTGTTATGACACAAACAGCCCATCGTGATGCGAGAACCGCGATATTCACTTCGACGACTGAGGAAAAACTGGCCAACGGCCCCGCCCCCAGTGGATTTTCCCAAACCTTCTGACAACTTCGACCATTCTCGCGAACCTACGAACAGAAGTGTCACGATCTTTCGGTCAATTTCATGACGACTCTCGACGAATCCAGATTTATAAAGATGCATCGCGCATCTGCACCATTGATTCTCAAAGACCCTCGACTTCTTGGTGGACCTTCTCGAATCCGACCACTCACGACGCGACTCCCCATGCGTCGCTCGACAATCGACCTCACAAACCTGACTCTGCTTCATTCATAACTTGTCACTTGTATATATATATATATATATATATATATATATATACATATATATATATATTCAATTGTTCCGACACTTGTCATCGAAGTACACTTACCGCTACTTATAAATTGCTGAAGTGTCCCAAGTTCTAAGTCGTGTTTTGCCTCGCAACTTCTACCTGTTCACCATCTACTCTCCGTTCGGCGGAACACTTGGTATCAGATCGTAGCGCTGCTGGAGAGGCATCTGACTACTTCACCTATCCGGAGGACTACCTCGCACGAGTCTTCAGCGTATTTCACACATCAAGACTTTGCAGACTTCGCGACTACGACATGAGCCACGTGAGTGCAACCGACGACCAACAACGGGGCTTTGGTGACGACTTCTACGACGGAGGAGCAGAACGTACAGATGCACGCAAACCCTGAAGTGACAACGAATGCTGGCGTGGCAGGCTTTGCGGCAGCTGGAACTATCCCTACCTCTTAAGCGACCAATCCGGGCACGGACCCGACGGTGATGAACCAGCTGCCCCTACCAATAGCCTCGACAACGACAGCAGGAACGACAGGTGGTACAGGACGACAGGCGCAGATCAACGAGGAACTGGTGAACAGGATCTTCACACTCAAGGCATCAATAGTCACCTGCTCCAACGACTCAACATCGTAATGGAGGCACTTCAAAACGAAAGCACGCATGAAGCGGTGCTCGTCGAGAGAAATTCCCAACTCTCAAGCGAACCTAAAACTCGTCCGGCTCCACCAGAACCGTTCAATCTTATAAACTCGAAAGGACCGACGGTTTGGATGTGGATGAAGAGTTTGAAAGTTTACTTCACCGCTGCTAGGGTCAATGACGATCCAGAGAAAATTGACCTCGCAGCCACGCTTTTGCGTGGCACGGCGTTAAGTTGGTGGTCTGATCTAAGACCATCCAACGGCAGCAGGAGACCGACGGAGCAGCATCAACGGATCACGACGTCTGTCTCGCATCACAGATCGCAAGCGTTTTACCCTTGGCAAAGATCAACCCACAGTGGCAAGATGCGCTGACACCACCAACAAACTGGAGCCAATTCGCATGCGCGATGCTCGCACGCTTTGGACGACTGAACGAGAAGTCTGACGCATGGTACAAATTCCAGTGTCTACGTCATCAGTCCAGTGTGGCAAAATAAACGCGAAGATTTTGCAAGATCTTTACCGGAGCAGACATCGCCCCCACAAAATCTGTTTTCACTACAACAACGACCTCAAGCGAGATATCTGGCGAGCAATCACTATTTTCGGCATCCAGGATGAATTACCACAGATGATCGACGCAACAGAAAGGATCGAGAGTGCCGACTTCTACGATCGGATCCAAGACTCCTATGGTTGGCGACCTCCTAACCACAATTATAGTGGAAATGGAAAAACGCAGTCAATGGACTCCTCGACTCAGATGGAAGTAGACACCATCGACCACAGAGAGACATGAACCTGCTACAACTCTGGAAAAGTCGGGCACATCGCTCGGAACTGTCAGAGTAAGAAACACGCCAAAAAGGGAGGGGGGGGGAGGGGTCACAGAAAAATGAATCCCGAAACGACAGAGGACAGAAGTAAAAGGTGCAACTCTTGTCCACAAGGAGCGATCTACGCCAAACCATCGCCCATCTAAATGACCCACATCGTCGCTGAGGGTTTTTGAGATCGCAAAGTTTGACGAGGGACACAAGGACGACCAACCGGCGATCCTGCTAAGAGTTCAGCATCAAGGATGCAAAAGTCGCAGAACAGTACCGACACTATTGGACGGAGGAGCCTCACATAGCTTATGAGCAACAACATGATTTGCAAGCAAGGTTTGCAGATCAAACCAGGGGTGTTTGAAGGAAAAACCGTCAATGGGAGATTACATAAACGGAGACTCCAAGAACCACCACGACTGCAGGTGGGAGATCTTCAAGATGTAATGGTCTGGAGGTCTTGTCCAATGAGCAATGATAAAATCATCCTCGTACGAGATTTCCTACACTAGCACAATCCGCAGGTCAACTGGAACAGTGGCGACGTTTACGTGTAAATCGACGGTGCCAAATGACAACTTCCACGTGCGAGACGAAAATCGACGAAAGAAGCACCAGAGGAAGTCGCGGAAGCCGAAAAGCGACAACTGGTATAGCCGATACCACTCAACGTGGCCAAGCACTGTACACGGAGAGGAGCTTGTGCGTGGGTCATACATCTTGAGCCAATAGGAGAATTAGAAGTGAGAGCACCCTCGGCCTCATCAGCCTCATCGGCCTCGACAAACTTCGCGATAGTACCCTAAGAGTTCGCACCAATTATTAAAATGTTTGCGGACATCTTCCCCGATGAAATCCCGAAAACCATACCTTTTCAGCAAGACATCGGCCATCGTATCCATTTAGGGTTAATTGACCGAAAAACATGCACTCGAGTTCGAGTGCATCGGCCAAAAAAGCCGCGTCGGAAATTTCTTTCCGACTTCGCCCTCGATTTCAGCGAAGACCCCTCTTTCGCCGAAATCGAGGGCAAAGTCCGAAAATTCTGACATCGGCTTCGCCGATGTCAGAACGGTGGTCGTCGCTCGATCGCGATCGAGCAAAAACGCCCTTTTCTTTTGTTTTCCTACCACGAAAATCCACATTCAACCCCTCGTTTGAAGCCCAAACGTCGATTAAACCCATCCCCGAATTACATTCGGGGGTTTAGGGTTTTATTTTTGCGCGGGCATCTGCTGGGCCCCGCGGTAGCGGGGCCCAGCAAATTCCCTTCCATCGCAGGGGGAGTCTCGGACCCCCCATCCAAACCTACCCGCAAACCCCCCTCGAACAGTCACAAACCCCTCGCTCAAGGGGTTTGTGACTGTTTGACGACTTCGCTGGCGAAGATTCGCCTGCAACGTCGCAGAGCTGGGCGAAGTCCGATTTCGCCCCCCGAAGTCGGACTTCCGACCCAAAATCGTGCACTGATCTGCGAGTGCACGATTTTGGGTCGATTAACTCAATCTCATCGTATCAAACTGAAGCTGGGCAGCAGACATACCGTTGGAGGAGCCCATCCGATGAGCAATCACAAGCCGACTGAGCTGAAAAATCATCTCGACGAGATGCTCGATCAGGGGTTTATCCGCCCTTCGACGTCACCATATGCCGCACCAGAACTATTCGTAAAAAAGAAAACCGGCGAGATGCGGATGTACGTGGATTATTGGACATTGAATGACATTACCATCAATAACTGCTACCCTCTCCCTCGAGCAGATGAACTTTTTGATCCCAAATTTTCAACAACATCGACTTACGCAGCGGATATCACGAGATACGCGTGGCAGCCGCCGACATCAAGAAAACAACATTCCGAACTCGATACGGGCACTTCGAGTTCACGGTTATGCCGTTTGGACTCCGAAACATCTAGCAACGCTCATGGCCGCAATGAACAACATTTTCTGCCCGTACCTCAACGATTTTGTCGTGGTATACCTCGACAACATTCTGGTGTATAGCCGCACCCCGGAGGAGTACGATGGACATCTCCAAAAAGTTCTTGAAGTTTTATAAAGGGAGAAGTTTCTCGGAAAACTCTCAAAATGCGACTTCGGTCGTCGTTCGATCGAGCTTTTGGGCCATGTCATCAACGGTGGACGGATCACCATGGATCCGGAAAAAGTGGCAGCAGTCGTTGATTGGCCGATGCCGACCAAGGTTGGAGAAATTCAAGTTTTTCTCTGATTATGCAATTACTACCGACGATTTGTGAGGGACTATGCGCGAGTGTCAGTGCCTCTTTCCGACCTCACTCGAAAGGAAAATGAGTGGTGGTGGGGAGACAACAAACAAGAAGCGTTCACCGCTTTGCGAAACGCTTTGACCTTGGCGCTAGCCCTACGATTAGCCGCTCCAACCATCGACTACGTCATGGCTACGGATGCATCAGACCAAGCCATTGGCGTGAATGTCCTGCAAAATCATGGCAATGGTGAACAACCAGTGGCCTACATATCTCAAAAAATGCGAGGACCAGAACTCAACTACGCGTTCCATGAAAAGGAAATGCTGGCGGTCGTGTACGCATTCATAACATGGCGATGCTACTTGGAGTGTCGCCAATGCAGTGTGTGCACCGACCACCATGCATTGAAACATTTGAAGGCGTAGCCAAATCTCAGCCGACGTCAAACCCGATGGATAGAGTTCCTTGAGTCCCGGTTTGACTTCGAAATCGAGCACCAGCCAGGAAAAACCAATCCGGCGGACGCACAAAGCCGTCGACATATTCAACATCCGACGTGACAACCCTACAACTGCAAGACCCCTACCTCAAGTGATTCTTCGCACGAGACTACAATCGGCACGACGGATATGATAAAACCAAGTTCTGGTTTGACGCACTCTACTGGCGACGTCGCTTCACTCGCCAAGTGGTCGTTCCCCCAAATGGCAAGCTTTGTCGTATGCTGCAGAAGAATGCCACAACACCGGTCCAGATGGACACTTTGAAGAGGACAAGACACTGAAAAAGCTGGCGAAAAAACTGTTGGTGGGACAAAATGCAATCCGGCGTGACCAAATTCTGCAAAACCTGCGACACCTGTCAGCGACAAAAATCTCGTCGCACGAGGCCACCCAGACTTCTGCAACCGCTCCCCATTCCGACGGAACCATGGGCAGACATCTCCATGGACTTCATCACAGGATTACCCGTCACACCCAAAGGATATGATGCCATCCTCGTGGTTATGGACAGGTTTTATGAAATGTCCCACTCCATCCAAACAACCACCACCGTCACTGCCGAAGGAACAGCACGGTTGTTTCTAAATAGCATCGTACGGCTACACGGCGTGACGAGAACCATCACGAGCGACGGAGACGGCCGATTTACCAGCTGTTTTTGGCGCGAACTGATGACTCGCGATCTACTGAAGCAGGACTCAACTTTCCACGGCGATCCATTTTCAAACCGATGGTCAAACCGAGCGAACAAATCAAACGCTCGAACAAGTGCTCCGAACACTTTGCAAACCTCATGGGATGGATTGGGGGCAAAAACTTCTGACTGTCAAAAATCGCACATAATTCGACAGTTTCCACCGCAACAGGTAAAACTCCATTCGAAGTGGTGTATAGCAAACTTCCCGCCACACCTGCCGCCCCTGGGTCAGGGTGATGGCACTCATGTTGTGGGCATTGAGTATCGTCGGCCTCTTTTGTGGCACCTCGATCTCCTTTAGCAGCCGCCGCAGCCACACCGCCTCCTTTGCGACTTCCGCAAGCCCGATGTACTCCACTTCGGTGCTGGACAGTGCCACCCAGTCCTGCTTCCTGCTTTCCCATGAAACTATTGCACCACCAAGCACAAACACGTACCCCGACGTTGATTTTCTATCATCCACATCACCAGCCCAGTCGGCATCGGAGTAGCCGACCAACTCTAGGGAGTCGTCACGTGCTCCCTCTCCAAACACGAGTCACGACTGTTTTGTCGCCTTGAGGTAGCGGAGGATCCGCTTCACCGCTTGCCAATGCAACGGCCCGAGGTCAGCAACGTAGCTGCTCACTTGGCCCTCCACAAAGGCCAGGTCGGGCTGCATCGCCACCATGGTGCACATGATGCTCTAAACAGCAGACTTGTATGGCAGACCTACCATCTCCTACTTTTCATCGTCCGTGCTCGATCCCATGCTCGAGCTCAGCTCACATGTGGTGGTCACGGGTGTGTCGATGGGGTTGCACTCCTCCATGTTGTAGCGGTGGAGCACCTCTTGCACGTACTTTGCCTGCCCATCTCCAGCGTGCGTGCCTTGCGGTCCCTCTTGATGGCGACGCCAAGGTAGTACTCAAGCTCGCCCATGTCGGTCATTTTGAACCAACGGCCTAGCTGTCGCTTCAGGTTCACCAACCCCTCCATGTCAGATGACACGAGGATGAGGTCATCCACGTAAAAGACCACGATCTGGTGCAACCCCGGCTACTTCCACACGTTCACGCTTTGATCTACCTCACAGCGCTTGAAGCCAAGCTCGGCCATGAAGCCGTCCATATTCAGGTACCACATGAGTGGCGCTTGCTTCAGCCCGTATAGCGCCTTACAAAGATGACACACCTTCCCTGGCGACGCGTCCACCCCCTCCGGCACCTCCATGTGGACCTCCTTGTCTAGGTCGCCGTTGAGGAATGCAGTTTTTACATCCATTTGATGGACATCGTAGTCTCGCGCCGCCGCCACCAAGAGGATGGAGCGAATGGAGGCGAACTTTGCCACCGGAGCGAAGGTTTCATTGTAGTGTTCACCCTTCCGCTGGGCGTACCCCTTTGCGACCAGTTGCGCCTTATACCGCTCCACCTTCCCCTCCTTGGTGAGCGTCTTCTTGATGATCGACCTGGAGCCGATAATCTTTGCACCCTCCGGCCTATCGATCAGCTGCCAAGTGCCGTTCTCTTCATGGGAGGCGAGCTCATATTTTATGGCTCCCTCCCACTCAGCCCCATCCTTCCACTACAACGCCTCCTTGACGGTCTGGGGCTCCTCTTGCACAAAGAATGCTTGAGTGAACCCAGTCCAGATGCCCTTCACAACATCGTACCGTTTTTCTGTCCTCCTTGCGCGTTTGCTTCTTTGAGGTTGCTGCTGTTGAGGCTGGTGCTGCTGCTACTACTGCTGCTGCCCTCTCGCGGTGCCACTCACACCGTTGGCCTGCTCCCCCTCTCTCAGGGACCATGAAGATGCAGGCTCACTCTCCGCCTCCTCATTCAGCTCCTCTGCTGCCGGCGCTTCGGACTCATTGTCGGACTCGGCTGAATGCAAATCAGCTGCTCCCCCATCCCCCGGATGATTTCCGCTGGTT
>SZWC01009599.1:41124-55934 GCA_023375785.1 Penium margaritaceum
TGCTGTTGAGGCTGGTGCTGCTGCTACTACTGCTGCTGCCCTCTCGCGGTGCCACTCACACCGTTGGCCTGCTCCCCCTCTCTCAGGGACCATGAAGATGCAGGCTCACTCTCCGCCTCCTCATTCAGCTCCTCTGCTGCCGGCGCTTCGGACTCATTGTCGGACTCGGCTGAATGCAAATCAGCTGCTCCCCCATCCCCCGGATGATTTCCGCTGGTTGGAGCCACTCGGACGTCACCCTCTTTTGCGTCCCCTGGGGTCTCCCCCTCGATGAGTGGCAGCCACTCCCCCCGCATGGAAAGACCCGCGTCCTTCTGTCCAATGGCTGTCCTCATCGAACGTGACGTCGTGACTCTTCACAATCTGCTGCCTCCGTGGGTCGAAGAGCCGGTACGCCTTGCTCCCGCTCTTGTACCCGACAAAGATGCACCGGTGAGTCCGTGGGTCTAGTTTTCCCCGCCCCTCTCGTGCTTGCACAACAGCATGTGCAACACAACCAAACGTGTGAAGGTGAGCCACAGTTGGCTTCCTCCTGCTCCACACATCTTGTGGCATCTTCTACACCTTGGACTCCGTGTCCTTTAGTAGCTTTTTCGGTGTCAGGTTCATGATGTACGCCGCTCTCCGCGCTGCCTCGCCCAAGTACTGCTGCGCAAGGCCGGCATCGCTCAACATGGACCGGACCATGTTGAGGATGGTGCGGTTTCCCCTCTCCACAATGCCATTCTGCTGCAAAGAATGTGGCGTAGTTTTCAGCCATGCAATCCTCTTCCTCTTCATCCATGCCAAGCAGCCCTCGTACTTGCCAACATTGTTGCTCCGGAATGCCTTCACCTTCAACCCTGTTTTCTGCTCCACTGCTGCCACAAACTCTTGCATACACGACAGAATATCACTCTTCCTCTTGATGATGTAGAGGTATAGCTTGTGGCTGTGATCGCCGTTGAAGGTCAAAAAGTAGCAAGCGCCCCCAATGGAGCTCTTGAATGACCTAACCTCCAACTTCGCTGATGCAGCATCCCTTTGCCATCAAAGCGGCTGCCGTGTCGCCTTGCCGACCACGCACGGCTCACACACGACATTCTTGGCTGCTTCGATACCTTTGACATCGAGGCCCCGCACCACCTCTTTCTTAGCCATCTCCTTTACTATTGCATGTGCAACTTGGAAGAGGCGGCGGTGCAATAGGTCCAGGTTTCCTTCATCCTTTGTCACGAGGTGGACTGCGTCAGTCCTTGCCGCATCGGCAAGAACCTTGGTACGAAGAAGGTACAGGTCCTCCTCCCTCTTTCCACATGAAATCACCTTGCCATCCCCCTCCTTCCGGATGATGGCCCCTTTCTTGTTGAAGAGTACCTCGAGCCCCTTGTCGATAAGGCGGCTCACTAACAGCAGGTTTGCCCAAAAGCTGGGCATGTGGAGCACATCGTAGATGGTGCACCAAAGGACTTTCCCGTTCACCACCGACTCAATGCGAATCTTACCTTCGCCTGTGGTAAACTCCATTTTGCCATTGGCCACTATCATGCGCCGCTCGGTGGCGCTGTAGGTGACGAATGCCGCCCGGTTGCATTGCGTGTGGTGACCTGATCCAGATTCGATCACCTTGACATCCAAATATGTCAAGTCGGTAGACTCCCTGGCCATCATGGCTTGGGTGTCCTCCTTACCGCCCTTCCCGGGGTGGTCCGACTTCTTGTTGGGGCAGTCGCGTACGTAGTGACCCTGTTTTCCATAGTTGTAGAAATCTTCCTTGTTTTCACCTCTCTTGGTACCCTGCTTGGCACCCTTCCCCTTCTTGCCTCCCCCTCCATCTTGAGGGCGGAGGGCATAGGTGGAACTTGACATTGCCCCGCTCTCTCTCCCACCACGCCGCATCCATTCCTTGCGGACATACTCAGCCACCTTCGGGTACTTCAGCTCAGTGGCGGACTAGCCTCTACGACGGTGATCATGGGACTCCAACTGCATGGCAAGGCTAGAAGGAGAATTGTGGTTTGCAGCTGAGGGTCGACCTTCCATCCGGTGGCTACGCACTTGGCAGTACGGGACTCAATCTGCTGCGGGATCTCCATGATGTCGTCGCCTTCATTGGCTCGGAGGGTGACGAGCCTCTGGAAGATGAAGAGCTGGTTAGCAAGATTGGTGGACTGGTAAATGGTGCAGAGATTCTTCCAGGCCTCCGCGGCCTCCGTGAATCCTTGAATCAGTGCGTGCTGCGCCGGAGCTAGTGCTAACACCAACAAAGCAAGCGGCTTCTTGTTGCGCTTCTTGTACATTTCCACTTCCACTGGCGTCGCGGTATCCTGAGGGACGGTCTCTTTACCATTGACCTGATCAAGCAAGCCTTTCTCATCAAGGTAGACCTCAAACTGCCACCTCCACAAAGGAAAGCCGTACTCATAAAACTTGGAGATGACGCCGATGCTCTCTTGCTCGGTCGTTGCCATGGCTCGTGGCGGTAGCATGAAAGTTGAGGAGCTAGGGTCCTTCTAGGCACGTTGGCCCATAACTCTTTGTTGGCACTAGTGGGTGTGGATTCACCCTTAAGGAGGGCCTAGATCTCACTGATGCATGCTACCAATGTTTGGGGCAGCCAATGGACACAAATGGTGAAGAGTATGGAGTACAAGGATCACGAATGTGAGTGGAAATAACACTTCGCATTCATTAGAACTGAATTGAAACAAGTTTTTTGTTAGTTTTCATAGTGAGATTATATCAGATCATTATAGCCTGTGATCTAAGCTTTCCAACGCATCCAAGCACGCCCAAATCGGAGCAGTAGAGTCCCTGTTACGGCCGTGGAAGTAACCCTTGGTGGAGCCGTCCACCTTGCCTTGCTCGCTAGGCAACAGGAGGCGCTTCGACGATGACTTCTCGGAGCGCCTTTCCTCACCCAGAATTCAAGGAGATTTTCATCCTGGTCAAGGAGACCCTTCTAGTTATTTCTCTTATGCCCCTGGTGCATTTGGACCTCTTGGAGACGAACTCGGATCACTGGCGGTAGATTATTCCGCCTCCCATGGCTGATACCAGATTCCACCCGCCCAACACCCAAACTGCGGGCTAGGCTAACGTTTTGAATACTCACTCAAATTGAGTGATTCAAAGGTTGATCCTGCATGGAAAAATCCAAGAAATCCAAATCTAAAATCAGATCAGGTGTTCGACCACTCCTCAGTGGTCAAACAAGGGAGTACGATCAATGACACTCATGACATGGGACACACTATGTCAACACTTTATGGATGTCTAAAATGGCTATCACTTGTCGGATGTCTTGCTAGAGTCCGTTTTTGTAGTGAAAACAGAGAACCTCCAGAGGGATGTCTGCACAAGTGATGATTTCCCAGAATTTCGGCGTGTACTCTTCCACACTGGACTGCTAATGGTGATGTTGGAGCTTGTACCGAGTGTCAGACCTTCCATTCTTCTGTTTGAAACGTGTGAGCATTACGCATAATAATTCACTCCAGTCTGTTGGTGGCGGCAGTGCGTCTTGTCATTACAGGTTGATCTTCGTTAAGGGTAGATCGCCTGCGATCGGTGATATGAGACGGGCGCCGTTGGCCGTTGATGAGGCCCTGTCAGTCTCCTGCTATCGTTGGATGACCTTTAGACCACACAGAAGCTTGGTCGCTTGGTCAATTCTCATCCGGCCGTTGTTGACCCCAAAACCGGTGAAATACTCATCCAAGCTCGTCAGCCACAGTCCCTTGGAATTTGCAGGATCGAACGGTTCACAAGGGTCCAAACGCATCTTGGGTTTGTTCAAGACTTGGGTGTTTCTTTTGATGAGCTCCACCTCCCCTGTACTTGCATTGCGAAGAGCCTCCATCGCGACGTTAGGTTGTCGGAGCAGATGGCTGTTGATCCCCTCGAGTGCGGAGATACGGTTTGCTAGTTCTTCGTTGATCTGCACTTGTCATTTGGTACCACCAGTCGTTTCTGCTACAGACGACAAGGCTATCAATAGGAACGACTGGTTTACTACCATCACATCTGTGACGGAGTTGGTCATCGGAGCCGTCGTGGTTGATCCAGCTGTCGCATAGGCTGCCACACCAGAGTCCACTGCCGCTTCAGGATTTGCGTGCATAAGTACGTTCTGCTCCTTCATCCCTGAAGTCATCGCCGAAGACACGCTGCTAGTCATTGGATGTGCTTGCTTACTTCATGTCGTAGTCGCGAAGTTTGCGATGTCTTGACATGCAAGATGTGTTAACGGCTTGTGGGAGATAGTCCTTTAATGAGTAAAGTAGTTAGATGCCTCTCCATTATGGTTGCGCTCTGATACCAAGTGTTATGCCGAACAGAGCGTAGATGGTGAACATGAATGAGTTGCAAGGCATAATACTGTTTGAGAATTTGTGACACTTGAGCAATTTACAATTTAGCAGTAAATGTACTTGGATGACAACTGTTGAAACGATCAAACACATACATAAAAGTGTTGAGTTACAAATGAGACGTAGTCAGGGTCGTCAAGTCGATTGTCGAGCGGCGCGTGTAGAGTTGCGGCGTGAGTGGTCGGTCAAGAAGCTCCACCGAGGAATTGGGGGGCTTCAAAGATCGAAGTTGAAAATGCAAGATGCATCTGAATAAATCTTGATTTTTCTCGATGCGTTGAGAAGTTGACCGAAAGGTCATGACACTTTTCTTGATGATTCTCTAAAATGGTCAAAGTTGTCAGAATACAGGAGAAGGATCTCCAAGGGAAGAGGACAATTGGCTGAATTTCCCTCGACCGTCGGAGTGAAAATTGAGGTCTCGACGTGCGGTGGGCTATTCTTGTAATGAAAGAAATACCCACTCGGTAAGATTGGTGACTTGCATACGTCTGGCATGTAACATGAATAACCTTATTACTGATACTCCGCTATGTGGCGCAATTCTGTTACGTACTAGACGTAAATGAGTCATAATCTTTCCGAATGGGCATTTCTGTCATTACACAAATATCAGACGGAAAAATGATGTGGCCGAGGCAAACCCATCCTGGATGGAACTTCGGACGCTGAACACGCCGACGCCGAATCAGACCCATGCGGAGGGGACCAGACAGTCACCAAGGTAGCAGCTTCCAGAAGGGAGCCCGGTGGGAGGGATTTTCTCCTTGGACCATCTTAAAAACCCCAAAAAGAAGAAACACAAGTATCCCACCGCGTGTTGAGACCTCAATTTACACTCTGAAAACCGAGGACAATTCGTCCAACTGCCCTCACCCTCTGGTGATCCTTCTCGCACTTTTTGACAACTTCAGCTACTTTCAAGAATCATCAAGAGAAGTGTCGCAACCTTTCGGTTGACTTCCTGACGGATCGAGATATATCAAAGTTTGTGAAGATACATCTCGCATCTCCGCTGTCGATCTTCAAAGCCCCCCGATTCCTCGGTGGAGCTTCTCAATCCGACCATACACGACGCGACTCCACACGCGTCGCTCGACAATGGACCTTACGGCCCCGTCTACATCTCATTTTTAACTTGACACTTGTATGTATGTGTTCGATCGTTTCGATACTTGTCATCGAAGTACACTTACCACTAATTATAGATTGCTGAAGTGTCCCAAATTCTCAAAACTTGTTTTGTCTCGCAAATCATACATGTTCACCACGTACGCTCTGTTTGGCATAACACTTGTTATTTGAGAGCAACAGTGCTGGAGATTACTTCATAGGACTCTCTCATGCAAGCTGTCAGCGCATCTCGCACATCAAGACTTTGTAGACTTTGCAACTACGACGTGAAGCGAGCGAGCACATCCAATGACTAGTAGAGGGTATTTAGCGACAACTTTGGCAATGCAGGAGTAGAACGTGCATTTGCACGTGAAGTCTGAAGCGACAGCGAATGCTTGCGTGGCAGGTGATGCAGCAGCTGGATCAACCACGAGGGCTTCGACGACCAACCCGGCCATGGATCCGATGGCGGTAAACCAGTCATCCCTACCAACATCCTCGACGTCTGCAGCGGCAATGACAGGTGGTACTGAACGACAGGTGCGGATCACTGAGGATATGGCGAACCATATCTCCGCGTTCAAGGGGATCAAAAGCAATCTGCTCCAACAACTCAACATCGCAATAGAGGCTCTTCAGAACGCAAGTGCACACGAGATTGTGATTGTCGAGAGAAAAACCCAAGTTTCAAACGAACCCAAGATTTGTCCGGCCCCTCGTGAACTGTTCAATCCTGCAAATTTAGAGAGACCAACAGATTGGATGTGGTTGATGAGGAGGTGTACTTCACCGCTACTGGGGTCAACGGCGATCAGAAGAAAATTGACCTTGCGGCCGCATTTCTACATGGCACGATATTGAGTTCGTGGACTGACCTAAAGGTCATCCTATGACAATAGTGTCAATGCGCCGAATAGCAAAGGTCTAGAAAACGGTTCCCGACATGGGAAGCCGCCAACCGCTCTTGGTATTGTAACCAAGATAACATATCACCCTCGAATGAGAGATCCACAATTTAGGTTCGTTTGTTTTGCAACCTCACAAAGTCCGCATGTTGGTTTTTAGTGTCTACCTTTGGTTGGACACTCTGTGAGGAGTCTCAAAGGCAAGAACTGTAAATGGATGCATGCAAGGTACAGGCTTTTATACTTGCAGAGCTTTTCTAAAGCTTCTGCTTGTAGTGGCTCCACTCAAGCCAACCTCAACCTATAGTCCTACTTGGCGCGTCCTTAGACCGCCAAGTGTTATCCTCAAGGCAGGCTCTAGTAAGCTTCCTAGAAGCTTCCTGTCCCAGTTCGGGCCACAAAGAAAATTGTGGCCGTTGCGGGTTTTGAATCCGCGACCTCTCGCATGAGACTCCGGTGCCTATTCAACCAGGCCAAAAAAATTTGTTTCCTATGATGAGCCACAGGAGACATACCCATTATGGGTAGTACATTCCTCGTCCATCTCAGAACAGACCAAGGGGACGTACTCCATAGAGCAGTGCATGCCTTCTCTGTATGTGTAGCTAGCCAGCTAGGCAGTGGACAAGGTGCATACTATTTCAACAAATCTCTCCCTTGCATCTCTGTCCATCTGTCGTTTATTTGGCTCCATCAATGCCTTGGAAGTCACCCTTCCTCTGCCGCACTCCTCATGCCACATCCACGAATGCCTGCATATTGCAAGTTTCTCTCCAGCGGCTTGGTCATGCAATCAGCAAGCATGCTCTTTGTTCCGCAGTGTTGCAAGTCCACCACGTTTTTCATGACCAGGTCACGTGAGGAGTGGTAACGTATGTCGATGTGCTTCGTTTGCCGGGAGATGATCTCGTCTTCAGCCATCAAGATGGCACTCATGTTGTCTACGTGTACGACCGTGGTGTCCTTCTGTGGCACTCTCATTTCGCCAAGCAGGCTGCACAGCCACTGAGTCTCCTTACACAACTCAGACAGAGCAACGTACTCTGCCTCAGCCATGGACACAAAACACAATCTTGCTTCCTACTGGCCCATGAGTTGGCAGCGTCATTCAAGATGCACACGTATCCAGAGGTGGATTTCCTGTTGTCACGATTTCCTCCCTAGTCAGCATCGGTGAAGCACCTCAGGCGAAGAGGGTCCGTTCCTTCTTGGCCTCCAAGGACGAGGCCCATGTGACGTGTCTTCTGCAGGTAGCGCAAGATGCACTTCACTGCCTGCCAATGTTGTGGCCCAGGGCTGGCCATGAATTTGCTCACTTGTCCCGCAGCATAGCAGATGTCTGGACGAGTCCCTACCATGGCGTACATGATACTATCCACGGGGGACTGGTAGGGGATGTCTTGCATCTCCCTTTTTTCTGCTTTGTTGCTTGGCGACATGGAGGCCTTCAACTTCGTATTGGTCGTTATTGGGATGCTGACAGGTTTGTAGTCTTCCATGTGGTAGCGCTTCAGTACCTCACCGATGTATTTGGTTTGGTTGAGTTCGATAGTGCCTGCTACTCGGTTGCGGTGGATGGCAATCCTGAGGTAGTACTCGAGAGGACCCATGCCCTTCATCTTCAACCTTTTGTTGAGGTCAGACTTCAGGTCATCCAGCAGCTCGACCGAAGACGAGCAGATGATCAGATCATCCTTGTATAGCGCAACCAGCATCAACCCTCTCCCATCATCGCGTACGTACATGCTCGGGTCATTCTGGCAATACGCGAAGGAGAGACCGGTCATGGAACCGTCCATCTCTTTGTACCACATCCTTGGGGCCTGTTTCAATCCGTAGAGCGCTTTCAACAACTTGCACACCTTGCCCTTGGGAGCTTTCACTCCTTTGGGCACCTCCATCAGCACTTCCTTGTCAAGCTTCCCATAAAGAAAAGCTGTCCTGACGTCCATCTAGTACATCTCTAGGTTCTTTGCAGCTGCAATTCCAAGGAGAGAGCGGATGGAGGCAAAGGTCACGACGGGCGCGAATGTCTCATCGTACTCGGAGACCGGGCATTGAGAGATCCCCTTAACCAATACCCTTGCCATTCATCTTGTCGATGCTGCCATCTTGCTTCTTCTTCACTCGGAGGACACACTTGGATCCCACCACGTCGGCCTTGTCGGGTCTGTCCACCAGCACCCACGTGCCGTTCTCGGCAATGGACGTGAGGTTGCTGTCCGCTGCCTCCTTCCACTTGGCCGCATCTGGACCATACATCGCCTCTGCCACTGTGGATGGCTCTCCCTGAGCCATACACGACCAGCTAAGGCCGGTCAAATCATCCTCATACCGCAAAGGTGCTTTCTTTGGTCGCAAAATGCGCCGGGGTGCTGGTGCGGCTTCTTGCTTTGGTACTGGTGCTTCCACAGGTGGTGGTTTGTCGTTGTTGTTGTCATCAGAAGAGTCGTCACACTCCAAGTCAGACTCGGAAGCTCCGGACACCTCGGTGTCCGCGTCCATGTCAGATGCTGCGTCATCCTCCGCAGCTACTCTCCCATTCCCACCACCTGCTGGCAAAGCGAGTCAGTTTTTGGGTGCTTGGTCTCCGGACTCAAGCAACACTATCCACTCTCCCGCTTTTGGAGCGAGGATCGGGTCCAGCAGCTCTCCCTTTCCGAGGGTGCGTTTGTCGAACACGATGTCACGGCTCCTCACGAGCTTGCCTGCTACCTGGTCCCAAAGTCGTTAGGCTTTGTGTGACGTGTCGTACCCAACCATGAAGCACTTCTTGGAAAGTGCGTCGAGCTTGCCTCCACCTTCTCCCAACTGGATCTTCACCCATGCAGTTGACCCGAACACCTTCAGATGAGATGCGTTAGGTTTATTTCTGGACCATGCTTCCTGTGGGGTCTTCAGCTACTTGTCTTGCTCCTTTCCATGCTTCCGCAAGGCGGTTGTTGGCATAAGGTTTAAGAGGTAGCAGGCCGTTGTTGCTGCTTCTGCCCAAAAACGAGGTTGGAGCTTGGTGTCGAAGAGCATGCTTCGCACCATGTTAAGCAGGGTCTGGTTCATCCTCTCGGCAATGGCGTTGCTTTGGGGGTTGTAAGGGGTGGTTTGCTCGTGGTGGATGCCATGATGCTTGAGCCAAGGCTTGCATGCCTCGTACTCACCCCCGTTGTCACTTCGGAGCATCTTCACTTTCTTGGACGTTTGTCGCTCCACCATGGCGACAAACTCGAGGAGCTTCTCTTTGACCTCTCCCTTTGTTTTGAGGAAGTAGATCCACAACTTGCGGCTGTGGTCTTCAATGAAGGTCAGGAAGTACTTGCTTCCTCTGTTAGATGGTGTGCGGAAGGGTCCACGCACGTCACTGTGTATCTGTTCCAAGACATGCTCTGCTCATTGACCTCCTCTCCCAAACGGCTTCTTCTTTGCCTTCGGTTGGAGACATGGTTCACACAATGTACACCCTTCGCCATGCTTCATGGTGCACCCTTCCATTCTGCGGACTACCTCTTGCTCCTACATCTTCTGCAGTGTGTTGTTGGCCACGTGGCCAAATCGCCGGTACCACAGCTCAGCATCAGTATCCTTGGTTGATGTGGCGGCCGTAACGGTCGCCGGTGGTGCATCCTTTGGCTCCGGTGCCACTGTCTTGGTGGCACATGTGAGTCCCTCATCCGACGTCTTGGTGAATTTGGTTTGAAGAATGTAAAGGCCGTCGAATCTTGGAACTTGAAGCATGAGGTCGTCTTTGGTGTAAAAAATCTGGATGTCCTCATTTTTTAGGACCAATACTTCTTTGTTGGTGAACACCACTGTCATGTTGTTGTCGGTGATTTGTGAGACTAACAGCAAGTTGGCTGCGAAAAAAGGCATGTACACCACCTTTTGAAAGTCGACTACCTTCTTCGGACCATTCACGTTAAACGTGATCACCTTGTCCCCTTTGCCCATGGCTTGGACAACGCCACCGTTTGCACACTTGATGTGCATGACAGATTCGGCCATGGAGACAAAACCACCCTTCTCTTTTGATGAGTGGTGGTTGGTGCCCGAGTCAAGGGCGAATGCCTGTGGCCTAAGGATCGCTGCCCCCTTCATGGGTAGCCCCCTAGCCATCATGTTGGTGAGCTCCTTCTTCTCCTTCCCACCTTTGTTCCCACCTTCTTTCTTGGGACAAGATAGTCCCTAGCCCAGTGCCCAGCCTTTCCACAGTTGTGACAGTTGCCGGGCTTCTTGGAACTCTTCCCGCCACCGTTTCCTTTCCCTCCACTGCCACCACTTCCGTTGTTGCCTTGACTTGAGTGAGAGATTGCACCTTGTCCACCGAAGCGAGAGGTATATGCTGAGATGTTTGCCTCACTGCCACTGCATGGCGACAGCCTCATACGTCAGATCCGCCTCCTTCAAACCGCCAAATATGGTGATCAAGGACCCTCAGCCTTCCGGCAACACCATTAGAAGGATCATGGCACGCATGTTGGAGTCGAGATTCTATTCCATTTGCTGGACCTCTTGTAGCACATTGTCGAATGAATGCAAAAATACGCGTTTCAATTATCCTTCGCTCACCCTCATCGACATCAACTGTTGGAAGATGAAGACTCGGTTTGGTAGAGTGTTCGATTGATACACGCATGAGAGCTTTGCATAGGCCTCGGCAGCCAACGCGCATCCTGTGATGTGGGAGTGTTGAGTCTCGCTGATGGACATCACAAGAATGGCGAGAGCCATGTTGTTCTTCATCGTCCATGCTGCAAGGTCAGCCGCATGCGTCCTCACCGTGGCATCGGCGGGTGCTATCTTGGTCCTTTTTAGGATGTCGAGGTAGCCACGCACATTCATGAAAATCTCAAACTGCCATTTCCACAAGGGAAAGCCTGTCTCCATGAGTTTGGACGTACCCGCCTCAAGGCGGGCTGGAGTCGGATCTACCATTTCCTGCGATTTCTCGTCTTCTTTGCTTCGCTGCTACTCTGCTTCGTTGAGGCCGATGAGGCTGATGAGGCTGCTGACTACGACCGTTGTCAAAAGGTGCAGTTGGTTCCGTTGCATACCCCTCCCGCTGATGATCGCCAAAGGCGATGTTGCCATCGTGAGAAACGGACTCGGGGTCGTACCACCTTCTAGAAAGGGGTAGAGCTTCATCCCGTTGGGGCTCGAGGGTCTTTTCTGACATGGACAGAGTTGTTCCTCGTCCCCTAGTCCGCCATGTGCGCACACCCTACCTGAAGAAGCCGATGGAGCCGATGGAGCCGATGGAGCAGATTGGAGCCGTCCGATGCTCATGTACCTGTTGTACCTATGCGTCCTGCAAGACCACGCGCTAGTCGGTCTTGGAAGCGTGCCTCAGAACCAAAAGTGTGGACCCATAACCCTTTGTCAATGTGCATGATAGCAACGGTCTAGAAAATGGGTCCCGACATGGGAAGCCGCCAACCGCTCTTGGTATTGCAACCAAGATAACATATCATCCTTGAACGAGGGATCCACACTTTAGGTTCGTTTGGTTTGCAACCTCACGAAGTCCGCATGTTGGTCTTTAGTGTCTACCTTTGGTTGGACACTCTGTGAGGAGTCTTAAAGGCAAGAACTGTAAATGGATGCATGCAAGGTACAGGCTTTTATACTTGTAGAGCTTTGCTAAAGCTTCTGCTTGTAGTGGCTCCACTGGAGCCAACCTCAACCTACACTCCTACTAGGCGCGTCCTTAGACCGCCAAGGGTCATCCTCAAGGCAGGCTCTAGTAAGCTTCCTAGAAGCTTCCTGTCCCAGTTTTGGCCACAAAAAAAATTGTGGCCGTCGCGGGGTTTGAACCCGCAACCTCATGTTTGAGATTCCTGTACCTATTCAACGAGGTCAAAAAGGTATGGTTTCTATGACGAGCCACAGGGGACATACCCATTATGGGCAGTGCATTCCTGGCCCATCTCAGAACAGACTAAGGAGACGTACACCATAGAGCAGTGCATGCCTTTTCTATATGTGTAGCTAGCCAGCTAGGCAGTGGACAAGGTGCATACTATTTCAACAAATAGGAGTCCGGCGAGGCCTTATCGACAGCCAGTGGCACCAGTCTCATATCGCCAACTGTAGGCATTTTATCCTTGGACCAGATCAACCCCCAATGGCATGACACGCTGACGCCACCAACCTTCTGGAGCGGATTCTCATGCACAATGGTTGCACATTTTGGATGGCTGAACGAGAAGTTTGACGCTTGGTATAAGCTCCAACGTCTTCGACAGAAGTCTAGCATGACAGAGTACACGCGGAGATTCTGCAAGATCATCACTGGTGCACACATCGCCCTTGAATAACTCTGTTTTCACTATAATTATGGCCTCAAATGAGACATCCGGCATGCGATCGCTGTCTTCAGCATCTAGAACGACCTATCACAAATGATTGCAGCAACATAAAGGATCAACAGTACTAACTACAATGCTCGGATCCAGGACTCCTATGGCTGGCGACCTCCCAACCACAATTATGGTGGAAACATAAAAATCTCAGTCGGGGGACTTATGGACTGCGGAAGTGGAAGTGGAAATTTTCATGTGATGAAAGTGGAAGTTTTCAACCAAAAGGATACATGAACTTGGCAAAACTACGGAAAAGTCAGGCATAAATATCAAAACTACCAAAGCAAGCAGCAGGCCAAGAAGTGCCGGAAGTCACAGAAAAATGAGTCGGAAAACGGCAAGGAGTAGGAGTGAAAGACGAAACTTTTGTCCGAGAGAAGCAATCTGCGCCAAATGATTGCCCATCTGAACTGCTCACCATGCCGTAAAGGGTTTGTGAGATCGCAAAGTTTGACGAGGGATATGAGGAAGACCACCCAACGATACTTCTAAAAGTGCAACCCCGAGGTTGCAATAGTCGCAGAATGGTGCCGGCACTATTGGATGGAGTGGCCTCTAACAATTTTGTAAGCAACGAAATGGTTGAAAAGTTGGGTTTGCAGACCAAAACAGGGGAGGCGGAGCAGAGTAGTGATCTGCTCCATCCCGATTGCATTGGCCTTGGCCATCACGTTGAGGTGAGAAGGAGAGGCGAAGACGTGAGAGTCCAATTTCATCAAGGAGCATCCGTATGAATTGTAGCATGCGTGGAACACACACCACCATAGTTTGACCACGGAGCCAGCGCTTGAGAAGAATATACCCACGTCATTCTTGAGATGAATAAGGAGGACACAGTCATTCTGTGTGCTACTGCACATAATGAAGAGTAGGTGAGGGAATGACATTGTATAGAGGGGAAAAAGGATCTGGGAGAAAATTGAGAAGAACTTACAATTGGAGGCACGAATGTCGTCAATGGTGAGATCCATGAGGTTGCCAGGCCGTCGGCACTCCAGAAGGAAGTGCTCGTGGGTTCCGGTGTGGTGATTGTAGCCATACCAGTCACAACAAAGGTATGACATGTTCACCAGGATGGGTTTCTGGTTCAGCACATACTTAATGACCGCTGGCACCTTGGTGCAGGTCTTGTCGGCGGGGTGGGCGATGGCGACAGCTTTGAGCGTGCCATTGTGGACCCCGGTGATGGGGCCTTCATAAAAATGGAGGTACCGTAGCTCAGTGAGACAGGGGTGTGTTGCTGGGGGGATCACCAGCATGGTGAAGAGCCCCATGATGTTGTCCATAGTATAATTTTCAGGCTTGTGGCGGTTTGCAACTGTTTCCGTGTCTAGGAAGCAGGTGAGGTAGTCCTTGTACTCAGTGAAATCTTTCCGGATGCCATGAATGAGACTTTTCTTGCCTTCATGGTTAGAAAAGTGGAAGGGGACTGCCTTGAGCACGTCTTTGACAGGATCATGCTCCATAGGAGGGAAGGTGATGAGTTCACGAGCATGCTTGTTGTTGTTGTGGTACACGCAGTTCGCACACTGGGTGGTGATGTTCATTGTGTACTCCTCCAGAAAGATTTCATGTCCGTGAGCTTTCGTAGAAGGGTGTTTGTCACTGCCATGCGCAGGTGAGCTTTGTCTTCAGGGAAGAAAAGGTACAGGAGGCGGCCAGCAGTAGTGTCCTTGATGGATTTTTTTTTGGCAAAGGCCACGGCATCCATGACGATGCACATCAGAGAAGATCTGCCTCATTCACGCAGCTGTTCAAGCTCATCAGGGGTTGAAGGGCGTGGGGGAGCCGGTTGGATGGTTGTGTCCTTGGCAGGCCACATTTGGGTTTGAGCTTGTTCTCCGGCATCTTGGGTGGCAGGATTCATGGGTGCCGCCAGAGTGCCGGTGTTAGCTGCAAGGAGAGCACTCATCTCGTGAGAGCTAGAATTAGCTGTGGTTGACCTCCCTGAGTTCACAATGACACGGCCTGGGACTGCAAAGGGACCTGTGTCCTGTGTTGTGTTCCCAGAGGGTTGGGAGCTCAGTGTGGGGGGGAGGAGGGGTGAGGATTGGGATAGCCGCAAATGGGGGGGGGGGGGGGGG
>SZWC01009599.1:56096-77551 GCA_023375785.1 Penium margaritaceum
GGGGGGGGGGGGGGGGGGGGGGGCAGCTGATGTCCCAGGGTTAGCGGCAGCGTGCGCATCCATCCTTCTGGGTTCAGAGGTGTCTTCAATGACGCGGACAAGGCTGCTGGAGGTGGCTTGCGATGATAGAGTATGTTCACTGGCTTCAATGGCGATGCCACCATCATGGAGAAGCACAATATTAAGCTCTTCCATGTTGATGTCCACCATTCCAATAGAGAGCGGGGGCACTGGTGGTCAGGAGATTGGAGTGTGGTTGGGTGGTAGAGGCAGTTTTGACTGCCTACTACCCAATCTCAATCTCTTATGGAGATACGTTGTCCATGTTCTAAGAAAGAAGGGAGGAGGATGACCAGACGGAGTGGATGGAAGAGAAGGGGATAGGGGGGTGCGAGAGGGAATGGGAAGTGATGGAGGCCGGTGAGTGTGAATGGGAGTATGCTTGAAGGGGGAGGAGAAAGCAATGTGGGGTGCAGAGAATAGAAAGGTGAAGACAAAGGGGGCACAATGAACAAGAGGGGAGATAACAGAGAGGGGGAACAATGCCAAAATGACGGCCAAAGGGGAGGTAGGAGGATTTATCGGCTTATAATCTGGCTGGGCGAGGGCTTGGGGGGCAACGCGCTCACCTCACTTAGGTTTCTGGCCTCTAGCTATTGCTGGGGTCGGCTTTGGAGCAGGCCGGCTGATGTAGTGTCTTAAATGTACGTAGTGAGAATTGGAAGATACAGAGGTTTAGTAAGCTTGCAGTAGGTCCATGAGCAATGGATTTTCCTTGGCACATGGCCGTTGCGGCCTGAGCTGTTTTTGGGGCTAACTGTACGTAGACGTCAGTGGCGGAGTAGAAGGCGAGGACTCCAAAAAAAGGTGGGCCAAGCTTTCTGGTAGCGCAACAGACGGAGAGTGAGCGCACGTCTGCAGACGTAAGCAATGAAGTACAAGAGCGATGGTGCATGGTTCAGGCAACAGTCAGGAACAGGGGGAGGCTGGTCCGTAAGGTAGCAAGCAGATCACAGACCAAGGAGGACAAGAAATAGCAAAACCACACCTGTGAGGAAGATGCGCTAGAGTAGACGCGTGCGAGCGTTTGAGCGCTTCCAGCCAAACGAGAGTGTGCGGGAGGCAGTACCTGGAGAGCATTTTGAAGTTTTGGTTGTGAAAATGGAGATGCACTAGCCGTTGATTTCAGTTTGTGCTGGTGGCGTGTAGGCTGTTAGACAAATGACGTCCCTTGCCATGGCTGCCATGGATCGATTCCCTGGTTCGGCCACTGGGGAGTGGCCAAAAATCTGATCTGATTGCAGATTTGGATGTCTTGGAATTTTCTATGCAAGATCGAGCTTTGCATCGCTCAATTTGAGTGAGTATTCAGAAAGATAGCCCCGGCCGAAGGTCGGGTGGTCTGTGGGTGGAATCTGGGTCTGTGACATGGACGATGTGATAATTCCACCGCGGTGGTCCGAGTTCGACTCCAACGGGCTAAAAAGGCACAATGTCCATGAAGGAAGGGATGTGGGAGGTCTCCTGGACCAGGGTGAGCCTCTCCCCACGTTTGAGTGCCAGAAAGGGCACTTCGACAGGTCACCGTCGAAGCACCTCCCGCCACCTCCGTTCGTGGGCATGGTGGACGGCTCTACCATGGATTACTTTGACGGCCATAGCAGGGGCTCTACTGCTCCGTTTTGGGAGTTCTTGGATGCGTTGGAAAGATATGATCATAGGCTATGATCATATCATAGGCTATGATCATAGCTTATGATCATAAGATACAATCTGATATAATCACACTGTGAAAAACAACAATTACCACTTTGATTGAGTACAACTTCTTGCGGCTCATTTCTGCCCACTCTGGACTGTGATCCTTGGACTCCTCACTCTTCCACCTTGGTTTGCATTGGCTATTGAACCAGCCTCAACATGCTCCACAGAAGGCCAGGCATCCTTGGGGTGCTTCTACTCCTCCTAGGCCACACGTTAGGACAAAGGGTTATGACAAAGGGTTATGGGCCCACGTGCCCTAGGAGGATCCTCGCCCTCTACGCGGACGTTACCTGTACAAGCCATGGCAACCACGACCGAGCAAGAGAGCAGCTTTGAGGTCCCCCTCAAGTTTGATGGGAGGGAATTTCCCTTGTGGAAGTAGCAGGTTGAGATCTTCCTCAACTATAAGGGACTGCACGAGCTGGTCTATGGTGAAAAGTATCCAGCGGCGTCCACGACGACCGAGGAGGTGGAAGCGTTCGATAAGCGCAACAATGAGGTGCTTGCTCTGATCGCGTCGGCGTTGTGCCCGGCACATCATGCTCAAATCCAAGGATGCACATGGGCATCGAAGGCTTGGGAAAAGCTCTGAATCGCACACAACCCGCCTTCGCTTCAACAACGTGACGCAGCGAGCGAAGAGGTGGCGCAAGTGGGAAGCGACCGGTGGAATGAATCCATAGTGGCATAGGAAGGGACGTGGTGTATAGCACCAACCCTGATCGTCCGATCTCAAGGAGGAGAGGGAGCTCAAGGGGAGGAGAGGAAGCATCCAAGCCGTGCCAAGAAGGGAGAGTGCCATCGCTGTGGCACTGGAGGGCCACAGTGGAGGGCCACGGTGGACGGGACTTCACAACAAGAGTTGCAGATCTGGCCAGAGAGGTGGAAGAAGGGCAGCTGACCAACGTGGCAATCGCTGACTCCATATGCTCCATGAAGGGGGGTGAGATGGCAGAACCTAAGGCAGGTGAGCGGCATGCGTGTTTGGAGCAAGGAGGCTCCAACAGGTCCCAAAAGGGGGCCTGCTACAATTTTGGCCAGAGGGGTCACTAGAAAGCGACATGCACTGTGGAAGTTGTGGACTCCGGCAAGCGCGTCGGGAGAAGGCGGCAGGCCAAAGCAGTCTTTGACACGCCTTGCAGCAGTGATAATTTCCAAGCTGCGAGGGCTGATGTGGTCGGGGAACACGAGGCATGTCGTGGGCATGCAATCTCCACAACCTCCGAGAGGGAGCTCAGGCAGAGTACCAAACTGGGGCAGCCGCCGTTCATCACAACAGAGGTGATGTACTCTGAGGAGGCAAAATGAGGGTAGAGGATTCAGCCAAGAAGAGGGGCACCAAGGAGAGGAAGCTCCAAGTGCCTGACTTGGTGAGAAGGGTGATATCTGTGATTTGCCTCATCACTGAGGGATTTGAAGTGACTTTCACGAGGAAGGGCTACCTCATAAAAGAGGAGTACAACGGGCGTGTCGTGGCACGTGGTGCGCAAAAACGAGGAGTGTACCTAGTACGTGCCAACGTCCTTACAAGGAGCAGCCGTGAGTCTGACGTGGGCAGCCATCGGAGTAAGGAAGCGATTGCAACTGCGTCCAAGAAGGGAAGACCTGAGGGCGCAGCGGGGGGTATAAAGGAGACCGTCTGGTTTGGATCGGTGGACCTGGACCACCAGGCATGCCATGCAAAGGGAAGCCGCGTGATGTGTGGAAAACCTCACAGGGAGGCAAAAGAGGGTGTCCAGGTACCAGACCAGCCAAGGGAGAGCACTGATGGCAAACGACCTGGCTTTTCCAATGAGAAAAAGGGGCCCAATGCTGCACCAGTGCTGAACCGGCGTCACAAGGCAGGCCATAAGGGTGCTGCGGAGTTCCATGCGGGAGCGATGGTGGCGGCTCGGAGGACCATGCACTGAAGATGGACAGCATGAAGGTGCGTCCACAAGTGGAGTCCAAGGGGCTGCATGCCTCAGCTGAAGGGGAGCTGCTACACTGACAAGATGGCCAAAAACTAACAGCTCAAAGGTCAATAACGGATGCTAGCACGCGTGCACAAGGCTCCACTTCAGGGCAAGAGAAGGAGGAGAGCGGAGGTATAACGCCGCACTCTCAACCGGAGGATAAAAGGCTCCAAGCTGCAGAGGTGGTGAACCGTGACCACAAGGCGGCTAGAAAAGGAGTCCCCAAGCCTCAAGATAAGGCTTCGGTGGTGGCACAGAGGACCACACAGCAGAGGGAGGAAACCACAAGGGCTATTCCTCAAGTTGAGTCTGAGGGGCTCATTGCACCAGCAGACGAGGACCAAGAGCACCAGGCGGTAGAATGCCGGACTGTCAGAAACCGGGGTGCGGTTCCAACGTGGCCCAACGGGTCCTCCGTGCTCACGGCTATGTTTTGTGCGGGCGGTTCTGAGTCTGAGCGTGAACTTTCTGGTCGCCTCACGCTATGTTTCCGGCAGTTGAAGACAAATGCGACACAGTCACTTTTGCGCAGGGCAGAACGTGATTTTACATTAGTTTTTGAACATGGACATGATCTGAACATTTGTAGGGCTAGTCATGAGCTCTCCAACGCACCAAACTGTGCACAATTCGGATCACCGTAGCTCCCGCTACGTCATCCGAAGCGCAGCACCCCAAATCTGCCGCTCAGTCGGCGCCGCGTACCACGTCGCCCGCCGAGGCGCCCTTACACATCAAGGACCCATCAAAACGCCATTCCGGAGGTGCAGATGTCCCTACGCGTAGTGGTGGCGCCCCTCGCGCCTTTGGGGTCTGTTTCGATGAGTTAATCATCGAGTTTGGTGATGGGGATTGATGTGGGTCGAAACCTGTTCACGGACCTCCAGTTGGAATTTTGACCAAGTCCCTCAGTAACAAACTGCACTCCTGAAATCCGGCGGATCATCCACCGGACGCCTCGGCAGATCTTCTGGAGCAAAATCCCCAATGGGATTTTGTTACTTGTTCCGGTCAATTATTCACCGGAAGTCGAACCGCGGCCAGCTCCCAGAACCGCCACGCAGACCCCAATTTTGGAAGCCCATATCTCCCTCGTTACTAATCTGATTCTAGTGAAACAACTTCCACCGGATTCAGCGACTCGTAAAATTTGAGGTGCAATCCTCCATTTTAGGATCCGAGCAATCATCAAGTCGCCAGATCTGTCGACGAGGAATTTCCTCTCTCTGGCGGCTCGTCGGCGCCTCCCAGCGCTGCACTTGGGCATGCAGAGGGGCAATCTTCAACATTCTCCCCCTCGCACCTGCCATGCCCGCTGCTCGTGCTTGCTCTCACTCATCTTCCGCTGCGCCCTCCAGCCCATCATATCTGGTCATCCCAAGTCCGGCCACACTCAGTGCGTGTCGGTCGATGGGTTGCGCTTTGGTCAAGCAATCCGCAAGCATGATGTGCGTGCTGCAGTGCTGCAGCACCACCTGCCCCTTTTCAACCATGTCCCGTGCGTAGTGATAACGCACGTCGATGTGCTTCGTCCTCCTGTGCTGCATCGGGTTGTTGGTCAGCGAGATTGAGCCGGTGTTGTCCTCTTGCACCACCGTAGGCTCCTACTACGGCACGCCGAGCTCCCCCAGCAACCTGCGGAGCCACACCGCCTCCTTGACCGCCTCAGCCAGCACGATGTACTCTGATTCCACTGTGGAGGTGGCGACGCAGTCTTGCTTTCTGCTGCACCACGAGACCGCTGCACCAGCGAGGAAGAACACGTAGCCGGATGTGGACTTCCGCTTGTCCACATTGCCAGCGTAGTCTGCATCTGTGTAGCAGACCAGACGCAAAGGGCCCGCCCGCCCCTTGCCGTCAAACCTCAAGTGCGCACGCCGCGTCGCCTGCAGGTAGCGGAGGATGCGCTTGACCGGCTGCCAGTGTAGTGGCCCTGGATCGGCCACGTACCTGCTCACTTGGCCCAGTGCATAGGCGAGGTCCGGTCGCGTCGCCACCATGGCGTACATGAGACTGCCCACCGCCGATTGGTAGGGCACCCCTGCCATATCCTCTCGCTCTTCTTTTATTTGTGGCACCATTGCCACACTCAGCTCACAGGTCGTGGAGACTGGACTGCCAACTGGTTTGCAGTCCTCCATTCCGTACCGCTTCAGCACCTCGGCCACGTATTTTGCCTGCCCCAGCTCAAGCGTGCGTACCTTTCGGTTCTGCGTGATGCTCACACCGAGGTAGTACTCCAGCTCCCCCATGTCCGACATCTGGAATCTGCTGCTCAGCTGCTCTTTCAGCCGCTGTTGGCTTGGCAGATCTGTCGAGCACAAAATCAGGTCGTCCACGTAGAGTGCAACAATCTGATGGAGCTGTTTGTCGCACCGTACGTACACGCTGTGATCCGATTCACAGCGCTTGAAGCCGAATTGTGCCATGAAGCTGTCCATCGTTTGGTACCAGCATCTGGGCGATTGTTTAAGCCCGTACAAGGACTTCTGCAGCTTGCACACCTTGCCCTCCGGAGCCTCCACCCCCTCTGGCACCTCCATTTAGATCTCTTTGTCTATGATGCCGTTGAGGAAGGCCGTCTTTACGTCCATTTGGTGGAGCTCCATGTCCTTCGCGGCCGCCACCGCAAGGATCTCCCGGATGCTTGTGAACTTGGCGACGAGAGCAAACGTCTCATCGTAGTACTCCCCCTTACGCTGTGCGTAACCTTTCGCCACCAGCCGCGCATTGTACTTGTCAACCACACCTTCCTTTGTGAACTTGGTCTTGAAGACCCACTTTGAGACGATGACCTTGGCATCTTTCGGCCTGTCAACCAGCTCCCATTGCTTTCCGCTGCCTCTCGCTGCGGCGCGGCAGTTTTGGTGGCGCATCGTCACTCTGCTGCGATCCCTCCGACTCTGCAGGCTTCAGTTCATCATCGACCGGACGGCTCCCCGAGGATCTCTCCCGCTCCGGTGAAACATCGCCCGGACGGACGGCGCGTCCAGTGGATTTTGCACCAATGCCCGTTGCACACTCTGCTGGGAGTGCGCGCCTTGGCACCCTTGGTGCCTCATCCGCCGGATCCTTCTGGTGGATCTCCTCATCAGCTTGATCGTTACCAAAGTCCTCAGCTTCGGCTGCCACCGCTGGTGCACCGTCATGCTCTAATGCCGCATCCTCAACTTCGGCGTCCGCCGGCTCCTTCTTGCAATCAAGGAGCTGGAACCATTCCCCTGTCTTTGGGGAGTCCACCATGTCCACATCGTTGCTGCTGATGTAGCTCTGCTGCTCGTCAAACTTGATGTCTCGGCTACGGATTACCTCCCCTTTGCGCATGTCCTAGAGCCTGTTTTCTTATGCGCGCTCTCATAGCCAAGGAAAAGATACAAATTTGCCCGCGGCTCCAGCTTGCTGTCGCGCCTCTGCGCAGCCTGCACCATCACGTGCGTCTTGCACCCGGACACTTTCAGGTGTGCCACACTTGGCTTGCGCCCGCTCCAAACCTCCTGCGGCATCTTCCAAGCACTCTTCCCCTTCAGCATCGCTATAGGAGTGAGGTTGATGGTGTAGCTCGTCGTACGCACAGCTTCCGCCCAGAAGCTTCGCGGCAATTCCGCATCCACCAACATGTTCCTTACCATGTTCAGCAGCGTCTGGTTCGCCCGCTCCGCCACGCCATTTGACTGAGGCAAATACGGGATAGTTTGTTGCCATTTTATGCCCTGATGCTTCATCCACCCACTACAACCCACGTACTCTCCGCCGTTGTCACTGTGTAGTGCTTTGACCTTCCGGTCAGTCTGCCTCTCCACCGCGGCGATATACTCCTTCAGCCAGTCCAAGACCTCGCCTTTCCGCTTAATGAAGTATACGTAGAGTTTTCTGCTGTAGTTATCTATGAAGGTGACGAAGTAATGCACGCCGGTCTTTGCCACCGTCTTGAATGGTCCGCACACGTTGCTGTGCACGACCTCCAACAGGTCCGAGGCGCGATTCACGTTCTCGTTGAACGGTTTGCACCGTGCCTTGCCCAAAATGCAAGGCTCGCACTTTTTGTTCACTGCTGCATCTGTCGCCTCTTCCGCACCATCGATGACGAGGCCGCGTACCAGCTCGCGCTTCGCCATCTCCTTCACGACTGCGGGTGAGGAATGCCCCAGTCGTCGGTGCCAGAGCTTTGGATCAGCTCCCCCTCCCTTGGCCAGGTTGACGGTGCGTTCCTACGAATCTGCTAAATCTGTTGCCGTCGGGATCACCTTGGTCTCCACGATGTAGAGACCTCCCTCGCGCTTAGCCTCCAGCACGGTCGCGCTGCCACCGTCCTTCCGCACGACTGCCCCTCTTCTCCTGAAGAGCACCTCGTACCCTTTGTTAGTCAGGCGGCTGACACTTAGGATGTCAGCCAAGCCAGGTACGTGCTGCAAGTTCTTGATCACGCGTTGCACCCGCATCCCACCAACCACCACCTCCACGTCCACGTCTCCTTGGCCAACCGCCGGCTCGACCTTGTCGTTCGCGACCACCATGGACTTGCTGGACTTGGTGTAGTTGATGAACCCGACCTCCTTGACCTGGGTGTGCTCCTTGGCTCCGGAGTCAAGGTATCGCCGGTTAGCCATCTTGAGGTAGTGATTCTGAGTGCCGTTGAGTAGCGTACTCTTGCCTTTGGTATCCTTGCTGCCGGCCTTTGCCTCCTCGGTGCACTCACGGGCCCAGTTGCCCTCCTTGCCGCAGTTGCGGCACGCACCCTTCTTGGCGCCCTTCTTGCCGCCGCCATGTCCGCCACCTCCCTTGCCCCCACTTCCGCCACCATGCGTTTTGGTGACGAGGGCCGATGAGGAAGACAAAGACTCCCCGTAGCTCCGTCGCTGCGCTTTGTTGTGGATGTACTCTGTGACCGCGCCATAGGTGAGCTTGTCCTCTGCCCATCCTCCCAAGACGGTGATGAGAGGGCTCCAACTGTCAGGAAGGGCCATGAGGAGGGCCATCGCCTGCAGCTGCGTATCGATCTTCCATCCCACGTTTTTGCACTGTGAGGCAAGCGACTCGATCTGCTGCATGGCGGTGATGACATCATCTCCCTCCTCGATTCTCACCGTTAGGAGTCGCTTCATGGCAAAGATTTTGTTCGCCAGCGACTTGGATTGATGGATGGTACAAAGTTTTTGCCAAGCCTCGGCTGCCGCCTTGCAACCTTGGAAGTAGCCCCACTATGACTCAGCTGTCTCGGACACCAGCAGCATGATCACCTTCGTGTTCTTCTTTGCGAAGGCCTCCTTCTGCGCTTCCGTCGCTGTCGCTTCATCGAGGACTTCGGTTCCCAACATGACCTGCAGCACACCCTTATGCGCGAGGTGGATCTCAAAGTGCCACCTTCATAGCCCAAAGCCAGGACCGCCCGCATACTTCTGGATGGCCTACGTCTCCTTCTGGGCCATTGTGCAGTCTTCAACTCCGGGACCTCAGAGTTTGACGGTGATGTCGTCCCCGACGACAATCCCGTCCGCCGCGAAAGCCGTGAGTGATGTGTAGACCGGTCAGGGCCGTGGGCCCATAACTCTTTGTCAGAAACCGGGGTGCGGTTCCAACGTGGCCTGACGGGTCCTCCGTGCTCACGGCTATGTTTTGTGTGGGCGGTTCTGAGTCTGAGCGTGAGCTTTCTGGTCGCCTCACGCTATGTTTCCGGCAGTTGAAGACAAATGCGAGACATTCACTTTTGCGAAGGGAAGAACGCGATTTTGCATTAGTTCTTGAACATGGACATGATCTAAACATTTGTAGGGCTAGGTATGAGCTCTCCAACACACCAAACTGTGCGCAATTCGGATCACTGTAGCTCCTGCTACATCATCCGAAGTGCAGCATCCCAAATCAGCCATTCAGTCGGCGGCGCGCACCACGTCGTCCGCCGAGGCGCCCTTACACATCAATGACCCGTCAAAACACCATTCCGGAGGCGCAGATGTCCCTACGCGTAGTGGCGACGCCCCTCGCGCCTTTGGGGTCTGTTTCGATGAGTTAATTATTGAGTTTGGTGATGGAGATTGATGTAGGTCGAAACCTGTTCGCGGACCTCCAGTTGGAATTTTGACCAAGTCCCCGAGGAACAAACTATACTACTGAGTTTCGGACTCCGAGCCAGGATTTTGGCTAAGTCCCTCAGTAACAAACTGCACTCCTGAAATCCGGCGGATCATCCACCGGTCGCCTCGGCAGATCTTCCGGAGCAAAATCCCCAGATGGCATTTTGTTACTCTTTCCGGTCAATTATTTACCGGAAGTCGACCCGCGGCCGGCTCCCAGAACCGCCGCGCACACCCCAACTTTGGAAGTCCATATCTCCCTCGTTAGTAGTCCGATTTCAGTGAAACAACTTCCATCGGATTCAGCGACTCGTCAAATTTTAGGGGAAATCCTCCATTTTAGGAACCGAGCAATCCTTGGTTCGTCAGATCCGTCGACGAGGAATTTCCTCTCTCTGGCGGCTCGTCGGCGCCTCCCAGCGCCGCACTTGGGCATGCAGAGGGGCAATCTTCAACACGGACAATGGGTGCACCGCAACAAAAATGGGCGGAGGTGGTCCGGAGAGCTGTGCATCAAGGGGAGAGCCAAAGCAAGCAGCTAGGCTCTCCACATGAGCAAAATGTGCTCCAAGCAGCATCAACTGTGGACTGCTGCCACAAGGCAGGCCAAGAGGGTGCCGTCAAATTCTATAAGGGGGGATTGGTGGCTGAGCGGAGGACCAGGTCGCACGGTGCGGTCTAGGTGTCGTCAGCTCCAATTCCTCAAGGGAATTGGAGGGCCAGGAGGGCGAGCAATCAAGGGGCATGTAACTGAGGATGCGACAGGCTTGTCGGCATCTCTGAAATCTGCAAAACAGGCAGATGGTGTTTGCAACATGCACAGTGTGGGAGAGGGAAGTGAGACATCCGCTTCTCCACATTATTCAAAAGAGGGGGCGCAGGTCCATGGAGAGTGCAATGAGGGAGCCGAGACCAAGGGACCTGCACCAGAATACCTCTCCATAAGGGGGAGACATGCGCGTCGAGGACATGCAACGAGGCACAAGCAGCAACCAGGCGGCGGCTAGAGGAGCAGTTGTAGCTGTAACATCATGGATCCCGTGAGACTGGTTACAATGAAGTGCAAGCCAGTACCGGCGGTACAGGTGGCAACAGCTTGGACAATGCAGACGCACAGAGGTGGTGCCGGCAAGGGCCAAGAACAGCAGCATGAAGTCACTACAAGAAGGCGGAAAAGATGCACAGCACGCTGGGCCAAGCTCACAAGGTGCTGTAGGTGTTGATAAATCAAAGGCACCAGAAGCACAAGCGGAAGCGATGGAGGACATGAAGGAAGGTTCGAGGTCTCCGCACACGGGGGAGGATGCCGCAAGAGGTGCAGGTCTCCCACGTGAGGAGGGGCAGACTTGCCAGGAGGCAAGGGCTCCCAGGTTGTCTCAGGGAGGCGACCAACTTTCGTGGCAAGCAACAACACCAACACAACAGAGGTCACAAGGCAGGCCATGAGGGCGCTGCCAAGTCCCAGAAGGGTGTACAAGTGATGACAGTGGGAAGCGAGGCGTTCTCTGCTATGTGTTGTGATTGGTGCAGGAAATTTGATGAGAGTTTCTCATAGCAGCAGCTTGGCCAGGCAGCGGAGCATGGCAGATGTTCAAGGACAGGGCATCATGGCTGTGGTGCAGGGGGAGATTGTTAGAAAAATGTTGCCCCTTGCCATGGCTATCGTGGATCGATTCCCTGGTTCGGCCACTGGGGAGTGGTGGAGAATTTGATCTAATTACAGATTTGGATTCCTTGGAATCTTCCTTGCAAGACTGAGCTTTGAATCGCTCAATCTGATTTGATTCAATTTGATTCAATGTTAATTTGAGTACTAAGAATGATAGCCCCGCCTGAAGGTCGGGTGGTCGGCGGGTGGAATCTGGGTCTGCGTCATGGATGACGGGATAATTCCATCGCGGTGGTCCGAATTTGACTACAATGGGCTCCAACGGCACAACGGCCATAGAGGAAGGAATTTGGGAGGTCTCCTGGACCAGGGAGAGCCTCCCCCCACGTTTGAGAGCCAGGAAGGGTGCTTCGACTGGTCACCGCCGAAGCGCCCCCCGTTACATCCGTTTGTTGGCATGGTGGGTGGCTCCACCATGAGTTACTTTGTCGGCCATAGCAGGGGCTCTACTGCTCCGTTTTTTGCGTGCTTGGATGCATTGGAAAGCTCTGATCATAGGCTATAATAATCTGATGTAATCTTACTATTGAAAAGAAACAATTCCCACTTCGATTGAGTGCAACTGCTTGCGGCTCATTTCTGCCCATTCTGGACTGTGATGCTTGGACTCCACACTCTTCCACCTTGGTTTGCATTGGCTATTGAACCAGCATCAGCGTGCTTCACAGAAGGCCAGGAATCTTTGGGGTGCTTCCACTCTTCCGAGGCCACACGTTAGGACAGAATTCCTGAAATAGGCTTTCGTCCTCAGCAAAGCTGGCGATGGGCCAACGCGCGGTACGCCTCCTCCCTAATTGTGCTGGCATGCGTGTGGTTGGCCATCATATGAGTATGCTAATGTAATCATCAGCGTTCCATGACATGGGAGAAGAATGCTAGCGCCACGAGTTGTGTTACACCAGGAAAATGTACGAATTTTTGGCCTGTGGGGTTTTCTCAGTGAGCTCTGCCAGAGGACTGACAGCCCCAAACCTGGGTGTCATCCTTTTCCCCTTATAACTGGACCATACCAAAATATGGACGTTGCGAACGCATTCGTGCAGTCAGAATCATCTAGGAGATTAATGAAGCAAGGCTATGGCTGCCTGAACCTTGGCAAACTCTATCTTCTCAGTGTAGCCGTCTATGACTGTCGGTGACATGAGTGATAGTGGCTGCTACTGATGGAGCTGGACACGCACTGCTACCAAGTGGGAGACTCCACACGAGGAGATGGAAGCCACGCCTCACAACAATATGACGCCTCCTCCATTGCTCAGCGTCCACCGTCATCAACGTCTGCCAAGTCAGTCATCTACACGAGCATGTATACTAGGCGAGAGATCACAACACAGATCAATGAGACAGCGCACACGTAATTCACAACACTCCTCCATGACCATGGACACCACTGTACATACATTTTCAGAGGTCATCTATCGACAGTTCACAGCACAATTCACGCTCCCCCATGCTCTCATGCCTCCATAGTCTGCACGGTCCCAAACCACACAATCCACATATTATCCTCATGCAAGAGAGTGTGCACGTTCACTATCTATGTAGCCTTTGGTGACTATGGATGGCTGGTGGCATAACTTCAATCTATAATGTGGGGTTGAGACAACGTATCGTACAACGTAGATCACTACATTTAGGCACAACTGATGTAGGGACTGAGAGAATTGAGCCAGTAGGTTCAGGGCTAAGGCAATTTCCGGTCGTGTGGTCTTGGCAAGGAAACTGAGTGACCCAATGACACAAAGAGAGGTAGTCACGTCCACACTCGCACCCTGTGTGTCAGCATCAGAAGCTTTTAGCGTGATCTGGCCATCTGGGGTTCTGGGAGTGGATGCACTTGGTACGATGGGCAGGAGTTCCAAAAAGCTGAAGCCAATTTCTGCATGTAGGCTGCCTGATGCACACAAAGAATACCATGGGAATGGTCGCGCTCAATTTCCATGCGTTGAAGCACCTGTGCAGGTCCAAGATCTCTCATGTTGTATGTGCATAGAAGCAGATTCTTCACCCACTGGACAGTGACAAGATCAAGGGATGCGGTGCGTACATCATCCACATAAACAAGTACAATGACAAGGGTGGTTTCCACTGAGGTAAAGAAGATCTGTGGTTCTACGCATCGAGCCACCCTTCAAGAGGGTGCAGCTGGTTTTTGTGTTCCAACACCTAGGCGTCTGTTTCAGGCCATAGAGGATCTTCTGTAGTTGCCAGACACAACCAATGTCATCCTCAGAACCTGGGGGCTGGACATTGTAGAGCTCCTCCCCATTGAGAGCGCCATGTACGAAGGCATTGCTCATGTCAATCTGGTGGAGCTCCAAGCCATGCTGTGACCTTGCTATGAAGCGCAGAACTACAGGTGAAATGGCTAAACAACGCAAAAACCTGGTCAAAGTCCACTCCTCGTACCTATGCAAAGCCTTTGGCAGTTAGCTGTCAGAAAACGGCCCACGGAAGGCGGCAGTTACAACGTGAACCGACCGTTCTGCACTTGGTGTTCACAACTTTCTGTTTTGTGTACGTGTTTTGAGTCTAAGCGTGAGCTTTCTGGTCGCCTCACGCTATTTTTCTGGGAGTGGAAGGGAGTTGTGAGAAAGTCACTTTTGCGAACGGAACAACACAAATTTCCCTTACTTTTTAACATAGACATGATCTGAAAATTTGTAGGGCTAGTCATGAGCTCTCCAACGCATCTCACCATGCGTGATTCAGATCACCGTAGCTCCTGCTATGTCAGCCGAAGCGCGGCACCACAATCCAGCTGCTCATTCAGCGGTGAGCACGACATCACCCACCGATGCGCACTCACACATCAAGGACCCATCAAAACGTCTTTTTGGAGGCGCAGATGTTCCTACACATAGTGGCGGTGCCCCTTGCGCCTTTGGAGTCAGTTTTGATGAGTTAATCATCGAGTTTGGTGATGGGGATTGGTGCGGTTTGAAATCCTGCTCGGACCTACAGTCAGAATCTTGACTAAGTCCTCGAGTAACAAAACGTATTTCTGAGTTTCGGACTCCAAGCCAAGATTTTGCCTAATTCCTTCAGTACCAAACTGCACTTCTGACATCCAGCGAATCATTCACTGGATACCTCGACAGCCTTCTAGAGCAAAATCCCCATATGGACATTTGTTACTCATTCCGGTCGATTATTCACCGGCAATCGAACTGCAGCCGACTCCCAGAGCCGCCGCGCACACCCCAACGTTTGAAGCCCATATCTCTCTCGTTACTTGTCTCATTCCGGTATAACAACTTCCGTCGGGTTCAACGACTTGTCAAATTTCAGGAGAAATCCTCCATTTTAGGACCCGAGTAATCCTCGAGCTACTAGATTCAACAGCAAGGATTTTCCTCTCTCTGGCGGCTCACCGGCACCTCTTGGTGCCGCACTTGGGCATGCAGAGGGCCACATCTTCAACATAATCACCCTTGCACCTGCCATGTCCGCTGCTCCTGCTTTCTCTCACTCATCATCCGTTGCGCCCTCCAGCCCATCATAGCTGGTCATTCCAACCCCAGCCACCATCATTACTTGCCGATCCACGGGTCTCGCTCTGGTCAAGCAATCCACAAGCATGTTGTGCGTGGTGTAGTGCTGCAGCAAAACTTTCCCCTCTTCAACCATGTCTCGTGCGTAGTGATAACGCATGTCGATGTGCTTCATCTTCCTCTGATGCGTCGGCTTGTTTGTCAGCAATATTGAGCCGGTGTTGTCCTCTTGCACCACCGTTGGTTCTTGTTGCGGCATGCCCGACTCCCCCAGCAACCTGCGGAGCCACACCGCCTCCTTCACCGCCTCGGCCAGCGTGATGTACTCTGCTTCTACTGTGGAGGTGGCGATGCAGTCTTGCTTCCTATTGCACCACGAGACCGCTACACCGGCAAAGAATAACACGTAGCCGAATGTGGAATTTTTCTTGTGCACATCACCAGCGTAGTTTGCATCCGTATAGCAGACCAGATGCAAGACGTCCGTCCGGCCCTTGCCGTCAAACCTCAAGCGCGCATCGCTTGTAGGTAGCGGAGGATGTGCTTGACAGCCTGCCAGTGTTGTGGCCTTGGATCGGCCACAGACCTGTTCACTTGGTCCACCGCGTAGGCCAGGTCCGGTCGAGTCGCCACCATGGCGCACATGAGGTTGCCCACCACCGATTGGTAGGAAACCCCTGCAATATCCTCCCCCTCTTCTTTTTTTTTGCGGCGCCATTGCCGCACTCAGTTCATAGGTCGTGGAGACCGGACTGCCAACTGGTTTGCAGTCCTACATGCCGTACCGCTTGAGCACCTTGACCACATATTTGGCCTGTCCCAGCTCAAGCTCATGCCTTATACTTCTGCATGATGCTCACCCCGAGGCAGCACTCCAGCTCCCCCATGTCTGACATCTGGAATCTGCTGCTGAGCTACTCTTTCAGCTGTTGTAGGCTCAGCAGATCTGTGGAATACAAAATGAGGTTATCCATGTAGAGTGTGACGATCTGATGGAGCTTTTTGTCACGCCGCACGTGACAATCCTGCTTGTTGTTCATGAACCGGGACGGTTCATAATAAGTAGGGAGGAATGTAGCGGGAGGGCCGGTTTGGCCCTCCCTCCTCGCTGAAGTGAGGGGTGGTTGCGCACCACCCCTCGCGTCAGCAAAGGCTGGCCGGCGGCCAGCTCGCTGCTGGCCGGCTGGATGGCCGGCGGCCGGCCAAGCAACTGGCCGACCACCAACGGCCAGCCGCCAGCCACCGATCGTGGCCTCAGCCCGATCGGCGGCTGAGGGGCCACGAGGGCCTCAAGGGCGAGGCCTCGTGGCCTCGTGCCCTCGCTCCCCCCTCGTCCTCCTTACAAGCGAGCAAGCAAGGACGGGGGATAGAGGGAGTGAGGGTGAGAGCAAGGATGAGGGAAGCGCACAAGAGAAGTCGGCGCAAAATTGCCGATCGTGCCTCGCACGCGACGATTTTGTGCCGACGTGTCAAAAACAAAACTCAAGTTTGTTTAGGACAAACTATGAGTTTTGAAACCGGAAAACTCGTGCGAATGCACAATTTTGAGGTAAAATTCCCCGGTTGGATCCCAAAACCAGGGGTAAGGTTAAAAATAGAAATGGGCATCCGGAGACTCAAAATATTCGAGTCTCCATGCTCTGGGTCGTTGATGACAATTGCCCCTCAGTCCTACGAAGGGGGTCAACCCCTGACGCGGACTGAGAACACCATTCTGCGAACTCCGATGACGACAGCTTGCATACCCTTCAGCGACTCTACCCCTCAGGCACATCCATGTAGATTCCCTTGTATATGATTCCATTGAGGAAGGCCATCTTTAAGTCCATCTGGTACAGCTCCATGTTTTTTGTGGCCGCCACCGGAAGGATAGCCTAGATGCTTGTGAACGTTGTGATGGGAGCAAATGTCTCATCTCATTGCTCATCCTTGCGCTGTGCGTATCCATTTTCCACCAGCCACGCTTTGTATTTTTCAACCACACCTTCCTTTGTGAACTTGGTCTTAAAGACCCACTTTGAGCCGATGACCTTGGCATTTTTCGGCC
The DNA here is from genome assembly GCA_023375785.1 of Penium margaritaceum. NCBI lineage: Eukaryota > Viridiplantae > Streptophyta > Zygnematophyceae > Desmidiales > Peniaceae > Penium > Penium margaritaceum. The sequence goes on from SZWC01009599.1 coordinate 73,097, forward strand.
TGTCAACCAGCTCCCACGTGTCATTTTTTGTGATGGATGCTGGATGAGACTTGATCGCTGCATCCAACTGATCTTCTTTGGGCCACACAAGCACCTCTTGCATAGTTGTCGGCTCCGTTGATGCAACCAGCGTGAACCGCGTCATGTTAATCCATCCACCGGTGCTTGCTTCAAAACTCTTTCCCTCTCTTTGTTGCCTCCCACAGTGGCACGACAGTTTTGGTGGTACATCGTTGCTCTGCTATGATCCTTTCGACTCTACACACTCTAGTGAATCATCAACCAGAAGGTTCCCTGAGGATCTCTCCTACTTTGGCAAAACATTGTCCAAACAGACGGTGCATCCATAGGATTTCCCACCGATGCCCGATGTTCACCTTGCCGGGAGTGCTTGCCTTGGCACCCTTGGTGCCTCATCGGCCGTGTCCTTCTGGTGGATCTCCTCATAAGCTTGATCTTCATCTAAGTCTTCCATATTGGCTGCTACCTGTGGTGCACCATCGTGCTCTAATGCCACATCCTCAACTTTGGCATCAGCCGAATCCTTCTCGTAGTCAAGGAGCCAAAACCACTCCCCCATCTTTGAAGAGTCCACCACGTCCACGTCGTTACTGCTGATGTAGCTCTACTGCTCATCAAACTCGATGTCTCGGCTTCCAATTACCTCCTCCTTGCACATGTCATAGAGCTGGTATGCCTTATGCATGCTCTCATAGCCAAGGAAGAGATACGACTCTGCCTGCGGCTTCAGCTTGCTGTCGCGCCGTTGTAAAACCTGCACCATCGCGTGTGCCTTGCCCCCAACACTTTCAGGTGTACCAAAGTTGCCTTCCATTCACTCCAAACCTTCAACGGTGTCTTCCAGCCACTCTTCCCCTTCAGCACTGCTGTTGGGATGAGGTTGATGGTGTATCTCACCGCACACAGAGCTTCTGGGAACCCTTCTTGCCGCCGCCATGTCCGCCACCTCCCTTGCCCTTGCTTCTGCCACCATGCATTTTGGTGATGAGGGCCAATGAGGGAGATGATGATTTCTCTCAGCTCCGTCGTTACACCTCGTTGCAGATGTACTCTTTGACCGCGCCATAGGTGAGCTTGTCCTTTGTCCATCCTCCCAAGACGGTGATGAGAGGACTCCAACTGTCAGGATGGGCCATGAGGAGGGCCATCGCCTACAGCTGCGTGTCGATCTTCCATTCCACGTCATTGCACTGTGAGGCAAGCGACTTGATCTGTTACATGGCGGAGATGACATTATCTCCCTCCTCGATTCTCATGTCAGGAGTCAGTTCATTGTGAAGATTTTGTTCGCCTTCGACTTGGATTGATGGATGACGTAGAGCTTTTGTCAAGCTGCAGCTGCCAGATTAAAGCCTTAGAAGTAGCTCCACTGCGACTCAGCTGTCCTGGATACCAGCAACATGAGTGCCTACGTGTTCTTCTTTGCAAAAGCCTCATCAAAATGCTTCCACCACCGTCGCTTCATCGAGACTTCCGTTCCCTTCATTACCTCCTACAACCCCTTATACGCGAGGTGCAGCTCAAAGTGCCACCTCTATAGCCCAAAGCTTGGGCCGCCCGTATACTTCTGGATGGGCTGCGTCTCCTTCTGCACCATTTGCAGAGTCTTTCTTTCTGGAACTCAGAGTCTGAGGGTGATGTCGTCCCCAACAAAAATCCCGTCCGTCGCAAAAAACCATGAGGGAAGTGTCGACCGGTCAGGGAAGTGGGCCCATAATCCTTTGTCAGAAAATGGCCCCCGGAAGGTGGCAGTTCCAACGTGCCACAACAAGTCTGCACTTGGTGTTCATGGCTTTCTACTTTTTTTTGCGTGTTTTGAGACTAAGCATGAGCTTTCTCGTCGCCTCACGCTATATTTCTAGAAGTAGAAGGGAGTTGTGAGCCAGTCACTTCTTGTGAAGGCAATAACACAATTTGGCATCAGGTTTTGAACATGGACATGATCTAAACATTTGTACGGCTAGTCATGAGCTATCCAACGCATCAAACCGTGTGCGATTCGAATCACCGTAGCTCTCGCTACGCCAGCCCGAGCACAGCACCCTAATCTAGCCGCTCAGTCGGCGGCGCGTACCACGTCGCCCGCCGAGACGCCCTCACACATCAAAGACCCATGAAAATGCCTTTCTGGAGGTGTACATGTCGCTACACATAATGGCAGTGTCCCTTGTACCTTTTGGGTCTGTTTTGATGGGTTAATCATCGAGTTTGGTGATGGGGATTGGTGTGGTTCAAAATCTGGACGCGGACCTACAGTCGGAATCTTGACCAAGTCCGTGAGTAACAAAACGTACTACTGAGTTTCGGACTCCGAGCCAGGATTTTGGCGAAGTCCCTCAGTAAAAAACTGCACTACTGACATCCGGCGAATCATTCACCGGACGCCTCGGCAGCCTTCCGGAGCAAAATCCCCAGATGGACATTTGTTCCGGTCGATTATTCACCGGCAGTCGAACCGAGGCCAACTCCTAGAGACGTTGCGCACACCCCAATTTGGAAGCCCATATATCTCTCGTTATTTGTCTGATTCTGGTGAAACAACTTCTGCCAGATTCAGAGACTTGTCAACTTTGAGGGGCTATCCTCCATTTTAGGATCCAAGTAATTCTCAAGCCGCTTGATCCAACTGTAAGGATTTTCCTCGCTTTAGCGGCTCACCGGTACCTCCCAGCGCCACACTTGGGCGTGCAAAGGGGAAAATATTCAACATTAGCCAGGCTTTGTGCTTGTCCAGCGTGCTGTCTGGCTTCCACTTGTGATGAAAAACCCACTTGGCCCCAATGGCTTTACGGCTTGGGGGCAAGTCCACCGGCTTGTACACAGCATGCTTATCGATAGCAGCGAGTTCCTCCTTGCAAGTAGCTTCCCACTGGGCAGCGTTAGGTGTGGCCATGGCCTCACGGAGGCTCTTTGGATTGGCTGCCTGCAAAGATGGCCTGAAAACTTTTAGATGAGCGCTGCCAAGGCCCGTTGGAGCACGCAACAATGAGAGAGAGAGAGAGAGAGAACACGTGGATGCTCCTAAAAAATCAGGGCATAACTCAATGCGGATCCAGGATCAGGGTCCGATGTGATGACAACAAGGGCAGTTAGACCCAAGGCTTTTGTCCCTGGATCTCCACTCACCATAGTGTGATAAGGGGTTGTGGGATGGAGGCTAGTGGCTGGGGACGGCCGAATAATGGTATGGCGCATGCCTGATGGAGGCACTGGGGTGCGTGGATAAGGACGACCACCAGGAGTACGTGAGTATATCGGACCAGTACAAGAGGAGTGGGTGTGCCTGGGTGGCTCCAATGGAGTGACCAACACAGGAAGAATGATAGACTGTTTGACTGAGATAGTGATCGGAGTGACTGAATTCGTCGCCGTGGTGGCGGAGACCATGGCCAAAGAAGTGAACTCCGTGTCCTGGTTGGCAGAGTCAACCGCCAAAGAGGTGGACTTGGATGTGTGGTCAGTAGTCTCAGGAACAGACTCAGATGGAGAATCTGGTGTGATGGGGGAGTCTAGTGTGTGTGGAGGCGTAGGTGACTCGGTGGAACCAAGGACTATGGACATTGATGGACTGGGAGAAATATCGTACACTGTTGAAGAATCTCCCCCAGGTGATGGCGGCGACAGGCCTGGCAGGGTCCCGGTACGAGAAAAAGGGAGATCACTTGAAAAAGGCTCCTCAAAGAACAGGGCTTCATGCGAATGGATGATGCGATGTAGGTCAAGATCTCAGGACCTCAATGTACTCGACTGACAAGACACCGCAAGAAAGGTACAGAGTCAACCACTAGGAGCCTGCTTACTGTCACGCTGGTCCTCCAAGAGCCAGACGCTGGCAACGCAATCCCAGACGCGTGCAGGTCGAAGATCTGTGTGCTACCCACACCAAAACTGGTAGGGAGTAACAGGACAGGGCAATGGACCATGCAGAGCTCTAATCTGAGCCCAGGTCATGTACGGCATGGTTTCAAAGAAGAAGCCCTAGGATAAACAAGAATCAATGCGCATAGTGCGGAAAGCATCAACCATGGTATGGTTCAAGCGTTCTGTGACACCGTTTTGCTCCGGAGTGTAAGGCAAAGATTTTATCATGTCTGGCGCCACGGCTCATAAGAAAAGCGTCCGCCTCTCCCATGAACTCGCTACCTCGGTCAGAACGGAAGCGGGGAAGGGGACTACCACACTCGTGCTCTGTAGCAAGGAGCCAATCACGAATCGCAGCTATTGCATCATTTTTTTGTCGGAGGCATAACACTTATCGAAAACGAGAGTGGTCATTAGTGAGGGTGAGAACCAGTATTGACCTGGGGTTCCGAGGTGACCCCATCACCGCAGCCGCAGAACCGCGATCCACATCGATGGGGCATCGATGTGGATCACGCTCGACTTTGACGACCGCGCGGCTCCCCCCCCCCCCCCCCCCCCCCCCCCCCCCCC
>SZWC01009599.1:81493-95774 GCA_023375785.1 Penium margaritaceum
TTCTCTCTCTCTCTCTCTCTCTCTCTCTCTCTCCCTCACTTATCTCCCTCTCTTTGTCTCTCCTGCTCTGTCCCTTCCCTTGACCTCACTCGCCTCCTATGAAAAGGATGGGGGAGAGAGCTTGAAGGCTCAAGGTTACAGGCTACAGGCCTTTCCTCTTGAGGCCTTGCAGCCTCCTGGCCACTGATCAAGCAGTCGGCACAGGATTGCCGGCCGGCTGGGTGCCATCTTGTCACCTGACCGGCCACTCAGTGGGCCAGCCGACAGGCTGGTTAACAGCCAGCGACTGACAGGACACCAGGCCTCGCTGTAGCAAAGAGGGAGGGCTGAATAGGCCCTCCCTAGCTACATTTTGGTTATTGAAATGATATGTACAGGGGCAATAAAAGGGTGCAAAGGGGAGCAGTATCCTTGTTTATAAATCTGTGTGTATATGGTTGCTTTTTTTAACTTATGTTTGTAAGGGGAGATAATGGTAAGGACCAAATGAGCTTGCAAAGTTATGAGAAGAGCAGGTGGCCATACCATCCTAGCCCCTCCAACCATTAGGGAGTGACCACTGTTCCTAGGGAACAGAAGCATTGGCTAAGGGCAATTTCATTCTCTTGGGTAATGGATGAAGTAAAGTGACGTAAGAGGTAGGGTACATCCTGCACATGCATTTACCCTCTGTCACCAAACGGCGACAGGGTGAAAATGTGTGAAAAAAAGGAATGAGGTATTGATGGTGAATTGAGGTATTTCTGGTGAAATTAGCTGATTTTTTTTCTTGTGGTTAAGTTCACAGAACTTGGATGGGACTAGATCCGCCATCAAGAAACTGCATGCTCTACCCACCTTGGAATCCGCGTTTGGCCTGTAAAGTGAAAATATCTGTTGGAAATTTGGTTCCAACGTGGCATGACGGTGTACTGAGGTTCATGGCTTCTTCTAGTAGGTATAGGATATGAAGCGTGTTCTTTCTGCTTGCCACACGCTATGTGAGCAGAGTTTTGGCGGAAATCAGCAACGCCTGGAGATTGAAGAGCTGGGGATGAATTTTGGTTGGTTAATTTGAACATGGACCGCATCTTAAAAGTTGTAGTGCTAGTCACGAGATTTTGAATGCACCAAAGAACACATGATTTGGCCAAGCGTAAAGGAATTTACGCTTGCCACACCTCAGGCCACACACCTACTAGATCCACCTCACGCCACCTCCACCTATGGTGTCGTCATGTCGCGGCGTCTTTATGCACCTGCAAAACTCGTATCTGGAGGTGCAGGTATATTTGCACGTGGTCTAGATTTTCCCTTGTACTGTTTGGAGGTGCATTGATACTTCATCGAGTGTTGGTTATGGGGATTGATGGGGCTTGAAACCTGTCGGCAGACTACCGGTTAGATTTTTTACCAGATTCAAGAGTAGCAAACAGGACTGCTTAGTCGTGGGTCCAAAATCTGGATTTTGGCTAAGTCAGCCAGTAACAGCATGTGCTACTGCTGAATCCAGTGTCGCTATTCATCGCTCACATTGCGGCGCACTCTGGAGCCACAATTTGGCCAAGTGCTCCAAAAAAAAAAAAAGAACTCAGTACTGAATTGCTGAGAAGCACGGCCAAATTGCTGCAAACCTTTGAATGCCCATAACTTCCTCAATTCTTAAACTGAATTAAGCGATGCAAATGAATAAGGGTACAGCTTTATATCCTGCGTTAGATGCAACACGTAGAAGCGGATTTGGAGTACTGTGCAGGTCTGTAGAAGCTTCCAAAGTTTTGCCTTTATCCTGGGCATGTGGAGGTGCAGTTTTTCAGCATTCTCCCCCTTGCACCTTCCATGCCTGTTGCCTCCTGCTGACTTCTTCTCATATTCCACTACGCCTGCCAGCCCATCATACCTGGTCATGCCAAGGCCGGCCACAAGATGACGTGCCGGTCTGTGGAATTCCCCTTGGTCAAGCAGTCTGCAAACATGTGCTTGGTGCTGCAGCGCTGACACACCACCTTTGCCTTTTCCACCATGCCATACGTCTATGTGCGTTGTCCTTCGGTGCTGCGTTGCATTGTTGGTCAGCGAGATGGAGCCTGTGTTGTCCTCCTGCACCACCGTTGGCTCCTAAAGCGGCACGCTCAGCTCTCCTAGCATCCTGCAGAATAGCACCGCCCCCTTGACCGACCTCCACATCCGCTTCATCTTCATCCTCATCCGCATCATTCCACAACGCACGTGATTCCGCCCTTGCACCCACTCAGCCATCAGTTGCCTCCACCATCATCCGTTCCGCCGCTTCCGCATCATCCTCCACTCGGCACAAGGATGTGTCCGGTTGCATCTCCTGGTTTTCGATGACCTGCGCCCACGCCGAAACTTCCGCAGCGCACGTGGTTTGTCCCCTACGCCCACTCCTTCCTCATCAGCTTCCGCCTTCATCATCAGCAATCATCAGCATCTGCTGCCAGCAGAAGGATCTGCACGAGCTAGCTGCCCGCTTCGCAACAGCCTGCACCCATGCCAGCAACAGATTTCTCGTGGCGCATTGGCAATTGCCTTCCCCTTGCTGCATTCTATCTCTCTACTCAGCAGCGCACGTGGTTTTGCCCCTGCGCCCATTTTTGTCATCATCTCCTCCTCCGCTTTCGCATCGTCCTCCGCTCGGCACAAGGTTCTGCCCGGTCGGACCGCTAATCTCGCGGCGACCTGCGCCCACACCAATTCATCTGCAGCGTATGTGATTTGGCCCCTGCGCCCACTCCCTCCAAACATCACTCTGCCATTCGCAATCATCTCTGATCATTTGCTCGGCATAAGTACCTGCCCGGTCGTATCGCCCGATCCGCGACGACCTGCACTCATGTCCACAGTTCCGCAAGTGCTCACAACTCATTCATACACCTTCTCCATCATTAGCAGTTCCTCCCACTCTCATCACGCTCCTTCTCTCCGCCACAATCCGCTTATATCAGCAGCCTCCTCTCAGCGTCAGCCAACACCTTCGCCAACTACTACCCTGCTCATGGCTTCTCCACCTCCTCGACCATCTATTGACATTCTGGCTGAAGATGGCTCCAGCGTACATACCTGGTCAGCCTTCGTCCTACTCCATACCCGTGGCATCAGATGGTCAGTTTGCGGACATGCCTTCGTCAACTTACTTCGAGGATCTATCGAATATAACATCGATATGGATAGCCTGACTTCAGATGACTACGCTGAAAATATGCAGCAGATCACCTTTCAGGCGGTCTGCGACCGGCTTCGGCCACTTGTTCATCCCTCCTACCATCATCATTTCAAAACAACCCACACAACCCCGATGCTTTGGCACAGAATCCTTCAACAGGGATGGTGGAGACACTGGATCAAAGGCGTCTGCACCCACATGACCATCCTGCCTACACTGGCAGAAGCAATTGATCATTTGCCCTCCTTCGGTGGCCATGAGGGATAGAGACAAACACAAGAATGGGCTGAAAAGGTCTACAGGTTCCTTTTCTCAGTGCTTCTGCTGCACCATGGAGTAACAGACTGTCTGCTTGGTGACCGGCTCTACCTCGGGCCACCAGACCAACAGACTAAAACATATGCTGAAGTCAATCGGCAAGTGCGCAGAGAGCTCAAGACCATCATAAACAGGACCTATCATGACCTGACTGATGCATACCCAGAAGACCTGGAAGACATGTGGTGACACTTCCTCTCCTCTCGGGGTGTAGGGCGCTCCATTCGCATGGAACGGACCTATTCACATCGATGACCTGTCAGATTCAAGGGGGGTGACGGGATATGAATCTGACAGAGAACCACCTCGGTCCTCACGTGAGCTAGCCGTTAACGGTCTTCGACCGATTAACGGACACCCTGCCGAGGAATACCCTAATAAGTGGGTCCGCCGCAAGCACGTCCGGCTAGCACAGAAGAAGCGAGATAGAGTTAATCAAAGGACTTGTATACACTAGAAGAAGTGTGTATAAGGAAGTGGTGTTTGAGGAAGGTTCTAGGAAGGTGCACATAAGTGTACAATGTTGTGTGGGTTTAGGTAGAGGTGGGTGGATAGAATGTGTGTTGGTGAGTGGAGGTTGGGGTGAAAGTGCATATGGGGAGTAAAGTTGGAGGTGTATAAATGGATGAGTTTTTTGTGACTAAAATAATAAACTATGGTATTATTTTTATTGTTTTAACAGGAGGTGTATGGGGGGCTTTTTGAGTGTGGTGTAGATGGAATGGTACACAAATGTAAAACATGCATTGGGTGAGGCTAGTTTTAGGTGGGAGGGGGAGGGGGTAGGAGCTGAGAGTGCATGTGGAGAGTGAATGTGGAGTTGTATGCTAAGATGAGTTACTTTTGCATTCTCATGTACACTAGTGTATAATGTTTTTGTGGGTTGGGCTATAGGTGGATGCTGGAATGTGTATTGGGGAGTGGGGGATAAAGGTGAAAGTGTATATGGGAAGTGCATAAGGAGGTGTATGAATGAACAAGTTCTTTGTGACTAAAACAATGTATTTTTGTTTTTTGAAATGGAGGTGGATGGGGGGACTTGTTGGGTGAAAGTGCAGATGGGGATTGAATGTGGAGGTGTATAAATGAGTGAGTATGGTGTAGATAAAATGGTACAAAAATATAAAACATGCTTTGGGTGAGGCTAGTTTTAGGTGGAAGGGGGAGGGGGTAGGAGCTCAGAGTGCATGTGGGGAGTGAATGTGGAGATGTATGCTAAGATGAGTTAGTTTCACATACGCAAGTACACTAGTGTACAATGTTTTGTGGGTTGAGCTATAGGTGGGTGGTGGAATGTGTGTCGGGGAGTGGGGAGTTGGGGTGAAAGTGTATATGGGGAGTGCATAAGGAGGTGTATGAATGAACAAGTTCTTTGTGATTAAAAAAATGCACTAGTGTGTAATTTATATTTTTTGGAATGGAGGTGGATGGGGGAGGGTCGTGTTGGGTGAAAGTGTATATGGGGAATGAATGTTGAGGTGTAAGAATGTGTGAGTGTGGTGTAGTTGTAATGGTACACAAATGAATAACATGCTTTGGATAGTGCTAGTTTTAGATGGGGGATGGAGCGGGGATAGGGGCTCAAAGTGCATGTGGGGAGTGAATGTGACGGTGTATGTTAAGATGAGAAGTCTCGCATACATTTGTATACTAGTGTACAATGTTTTGTGGGTTAAGATAGAGGTGGGTGGGTGGAATGTGTGTTAGGGGCTGGAGGTTGGGGTAAAAGTGTATATGGTAAGTGCATAAGGAGGTGTATGAATGAAAGAGCCATGTTGTTGGAAGGGGAAGGGGATGGGGGCTCTTAGTGCATGTGGGGAGTGAATGTGAAGATGTATGTCAAGATGAGGTAGCCTTGCATATGTTTGTACACTAGTGCATGGAATTATAAGGAAAAGGGGAGAGGATTATGGAAGTTGTATGGGGAGGTGTGCAAAAAACTATCTGTGGTGTGGGTAAAAATGTGTACTTGTGTATAATTCAATTTTGAGAACATGATTTCAACTTCACTTCTCTTTCTAGGATGTTTCCTATTCTATCTAAAATATAAATACATTAGTAGAAGTATTCTAAGATAATACTAAGAACAACCGTAAATATGTTTCATACAAATAGAATGATCAGGTGATGAATCGGGAGTTTGAATTTCTTTTATTCATTGAACAAAGATTTTTGTAAACAAGGTAAAGCATAGATTGCTATTTATGTGGAATAATTTTCACTCTTGTATGTAGGTGTGAGGGATGCGCTTGTCATTCGTTGGTAAAGAATGACAAAAGAACAACTAGTGTATGATGTGTGTAAGGTTTAAGCTAGGTAAGAGTGGGGGGGTGTGAGGGTAGTGCATGTGGAGGTGATTTTAAGAAAATTGTTGTGTAATTGAGGATGGTAACTAGTGCAAAATATGTGTAAAATTGATAAATCCTTAACATTTAATCTTATACAAGTCCCTAAACATTTTTAGAAACATACTGTAGATATTTTTTAGGCTGAAATCGAGACAACAACCCACTAATTTACCCTCCTACAAAATTGCTATTTATTATTTCGAAATAACTGACAGAAAAATGAAAGGAAGATGTAAGACGTATAGTCGACCATTAACTATGTATGGTGAGTCTTGTGTTTCACTTTTCACACCTAAATGAGTACTATTCCATTTTTCGGAATAGACCCGGCATCGAAGTTATTTTTGGACGCACGTGCTTCTCGACAACAGTTGTGCCGGCAGTCAAACAATTAACCTGCCGCTCGACCGGCACAGCCGCTCGACCGGCAGGTTAACTGCCGTCTAGTGCTTATCCGGCACAAGCGCACCGAACAAACTATCCGAAGAAAGAAATATACTCGCACTCGTTGTTGCGAGTTTTCTATGCTGGATAATTCGCCCCTCACTATCCTCGGTTGGATGCAAGAAATGCGTTGTTAACTTGCCGCTTGGATTGTCGATTCAATTGGCATCTCAAGACCGTCCGATGAAATTTATAGGAGGTTATCCAATGACATCTTGAGGGACACAAGCTAGGAATATGTGTTGTATACGATGAGTGTGGTTGACTCCTACTGAAATCTTTACAACTTGGACGTTCAGGACGTAAGGTAAAAATCGTCTCGATCGCATTCGACGGTCAGCGCCTGCCGATTACCGCGCTTCAAATAAATGAATTTTTATATGGTTCACATTTGCTGGCAGGCGCCGATCGTTGATCTTAGATGTCGACGATTTCAGGACGTGGATATCTCTTGTTCGCTTTTGTACACTACGTGGCCACTCGCGTGGTATTTGCCGTGCACTTCCACGTCCAATCGTAACATACACAAGTAACTTTGAGGGGGGATGGGGGATGGCATGTTGAACCCAAGACCGGATCCCCCTCGCCCCTCCCCGGAAGTGGCATGCGGAAGTGCATAGCTCTTACACTTCCTGTCGGCGGAAAAGTACAGAAGTGCGAGCAGGACATTTCTTGGAACGTTCATCCACCGGAATGAAGTATTTAACATCTGCGCCACCTCCACCTATGGTGTCGTCATGTCGCAGCGCCTTTATGCACCTGCAAAACTTGTATCTGGAGGTGCAGGTCTATTTGCACGTGGTCTAGATGTTTCCTTGTACTGTTTGTAGGTGCATTTATACATCATTGAGTGTTGGTTATGGGGTTTGACAGGGCTTGAAACCTGTCGGCAGACTACGGGTTAGATTTTTTACCAGATTCCAGAGTAACAAACATTACTGCTTAGTCGCTGGTCCAAAATCTGAAGTTTGGCTAAATCATCCAGTAAAAGCATGTGCTACTGCAGAATCCGGTGTCAGAATTCATCACTCACATTGCGGCGCACTCTGGAGCCACAATTTGGCCAAGTGCTCCAGGAAAGAGAAAAAAAAAAAAACTCACTACTGAAAAGCACGGCCAAATTGCTGCAAGCCTTTGAATGCCCATACCTTCCTAGGTTGTTAAATTGAATCAATCAATGCAAATTAATAAGGGTCCAGCTTGACGTCCTGCGTCAGATGCAGCACTTAGAAGCAGATTTGGAGTACTGTGCATGTCTGTAGAAGCTTCCGAAGTTTTACCTCTATCCTGGGCATGTGGAGGGGCAGTTTTTCAGCATTCTTCCCCTCGCACCTTCCATGCCTGTTGCCTCCTGCTCACTTCTTCTCATCTTCCACTACGCCTGCCAGCCCATCATACCTGGTCATGCCAAGGCCGGCCACAAGATGACGTGCTGGACCGTGGACTGCCCCTTGGTCCGTAAACATGTGCTTGGTGCTGCAGCGGTGACACACCACCTGTGCCTTTTCTACCATGCCACGCACGTAGTGATATCATATGTCAATTTGCTTTGTCCTCCTGTACTGCGTTGCATTGTTGGTCAGCAAGATGGAGCCTGTGTTGTCCTCCTGCACCACCGTTAGCTCCTATTGTGGCATGCTCAGCTCCCCTAGCAGCCTGCATAGTAGCACTGCCCCCTTGACCGCCTTGGCCAGTGCCCTATACTCTGGTTCCACTGTGGAGGTGGCAACACATTCCTGCTTCCTTTGGCACCACGAGACCACTACACCTGCAAGGAAGAACACAGAACCAGAGGTGGAATTCCGCCCGTCCATGTTGATGTAGTAGTATTCATCCATATAGTGAACCATAGGAAAGGTGTGGGTTATCCTCTTGCCGTTGAATGTCAGGCATACTTGCCTCATCACCTGCAATTAGCAGAGGATGTGATTGACCACTTTCCAGTGCAGAGGCCTGGAATCAGTCATTTACCTGCTCACTTGGCCTTACCGCGCAGGCCAGGTTGGGTCGAGTTGGAACCATCGCATACATGAGGCTAGCCACCACTGGTATGACCCACGTCATCTCCTCCCGTTCTTCCTTTTTTCCGGAGTCATTGCCACACTTATGTCACAGGTTGTGGTGAAAAGACTGCCAACAGTTTTATGTTCCTCCATACCGTACCATTTAAGCACTTCAGCCAGTCTGCCTCTCCACCGCAACGATGTACTCCTTCAGCTGCTTCAGCACCTCACCTTCCCTACATAAATTGAATATAGAGCTTTCCACAGTAGTTTTCCATGAAGGTGAAAAAGTATCCCACGTATTTCCAATGATTTGCACACGCCACTGCGCACAATATCCAGTTGGTCCTGGGTGCAAGCCGCGTAATTGTTGAACGGCTTGCGCCTTGCTTTGCCCAAAATATAAGGCTCACAATTTTTTTTTTGTTGCTCCATCTGCTTCCATTTCTGCTGCACCGGTGATATTGAGGCCATGGAAAATTTCACGCTTTACCATATTTTTCACATCAGCAGGCTAGGAATGCCCGAGCTGCTGGTGCCAAAGCTCCAGAACAGCTCCTCCTCCTTTGGCCAAGTTGATGGAGCATTCTTCAAAATCCGATGCGTCTTCAGCTGCAGTGATTACCTTTGTATTTATGATGTAGATCTTTCTCTCGTGCTTTGCCTACAACAAAACTTTGCCACCATCGTCCATGCGCACCACCGCCTTTCTTGCAAAAAATCACCTTATACTAGTTTTCTGTGACGTGACTAACACTTGGTGTTTCAGCCAGGCAAGGTACATGCTACACACCACAAATGACTTGCAACACCCTCTCCCCATTCACCTCCACCTACACCTTGACTTCTCCTTGGCTAGCCACCGGGTTAACCTTTTGTTGGCGATCACCTTGGAGGACTTGGTGTAGTTGAAAAACCCCACCTTCTTGACTTGGATGTGCTTCTCGGTGCTAGAATCTAGGCACCACCTGTTGGACCCTTTGAGGTTGTGGTTCTTGGTGCTGTTGTGGAGTGCCTTCTGGCCTTTGTCTCCTCCAGGAACTTGCGGGCCCAGTGGCACTCATTGCCGCAATTGCGGCACGAACCTTTCCTGACACCCCTCTTTCCCTTGGCCTTGCTGTCGCTTCCATTGTCGCTGCTACTGCCACCAGGTATTATGGTGACCAGGGCTGATGAGGAACAAAAGGCATCGCCACCACTGCGATGCTGCGCCTCGTTCCGAATGTACTCAGGGACTGCGCCATAGGTGAGTTCGTCTTCCTCCCATCCACCAAGGAAGGCGATTACAGGCCTCCAAAATTACAGCCTTGACTGGTCCAAAAACGTTCACGACCTCCGATACCTGTCTGCGGGCCTCCGATCACATTCTTGTCACTCAAGTCATTGAGTGACAAACTGTACTACTGAGTCGCGGGAAAAAAACCCAGAATTTGGCTAAGTCCAAAAGCAACACTTTGTACGTCTGCATAGAAATCCCATGCTGGAATTCACCGTTCACATTGCTGTGCAATCCAGAGCTGCGATTGAGCCCAATTCTCCAGCAAAAGAAATGCTACTGAGGGACGAAAAAAAACACAGCCAAATTCCCGCAAAATGTCCATAACTTCATCAATTGTCTGTGCAATCAAGCGAGAAAAAATCCCATGGGTCCAGCTCATTGTCTTGCTTCAGGTACAAAACTCAGAAGTGGATTTGAAGCACTGCAAAGGCCTTTAGAGGCTTCCGTAGTTCTGCCTCTAGTGGCTCTCCTTGCCGCAGTTACGGCACGCACCCTTCTTGGCGCCCTTCTTGCCGCCGCCATGTCTGCCACCTCCCTTGACCCCGCTTCCGCCACCACGCATTTTGGTGAGGAGGGCTGATGAGGAAGACAAGGACTCCCCGCGGATCCATCACTGCACCTCGTTGCGGATGTACTCTAAGACCGCGCCATAGGTGAGCTTGTCTTCTGTCCATCCTCCCAAGACTGTAATGAGAGGGCTCCAACTGTCAGGAAGGGCCATGAGGAGGGCAATTGCCTGCAGCTACGTGTCAATCTTCCACCCCTTGTCGTTTCACCGTGAGGCAAGCGACTCGATCCGCTGCATGGCGGAGATGACATAATCTCCCTCCTCGAGTCTCGCTGTCAGGAGTCGCTTCATTACGAAGATTTTGTGCACCAGCGACTTGGATTGATGGATGGCGCAGAGTTTTTGCCAAGCTTCGGCTGCCAGCTAGTGGACCTAGAAGTAGTCCCACTACAACTCAGCCGTCCCGGAAACCATCTGCATGAGCGCCTCTGTGTTCTTCTTTGCAAAGGCCTCCTTCTGTGCTTCCGTCTCCGTCGCTTCGTCAAGGACTTCCATTCCCTTCATGACCTCCTGCAACCCCTTATGCGCGAGGTGCAGCTCAAAGTTCCACCTCCATAGCCCGTAGCCAGGGCCACCTGCATACTTCTGAATGGAATGCGTTGCCTTCTGCACCATTTGCGCAGTCTTAAACTCTAGGACCACGACCCAGTCAGGGTCGTGGGCCCATAACCCTCTGCCAGAAAACAACCCCGGGTGTAGGAAGTTCTAACGTGCCCTGACAGGTCTGCACTTGGTGTTTCTGTTTTGGTGTGCGTTGTGAGTCTAAGCGAGAGCTTTCCGGTCGCCTCACACTATGTTTCTGGGAGTGGAAGGGAGTTGTGAGAGAGTCACTTTTGTGAAGGACGTAATGAAATTTTGCATTAGTCTTTGGCCATGTCCATGATCTAAACATTTGTAGGGCTAGTCATGAGGTCTCCAACGCATCAAACCGTGTGTGATTCGGATCACCATAGCTCCCGCTACGTCCGCTAAAGCGCAGCACCCCAAACCAGCCGCTCAGTCGGCGGCGCACACCACGTTGCCCGCCGAGGCTCCCTCACACATCAAGGACCCATCAAAATGCTATTCTGGAGGTTCAGATGTCCCTACACGTAGTGGCGGTGTCCCTCGTGCGTTTGGGGTCTGTTTTGATGAGTTAATCAAGTTTGGTGATGGGGATTGATGTGGGTCAAAACCTGTTCGCGGACCTGCAGTCAGAATTTTCACTAAGTCCCCGACTAACAAAAAGTACTGCTGAGTTTCGAACGCCGAGCCAGAATTTTGGCTGACCCTCAGCAACAAACTGCAGTACTGGCATCCGGCGGATCATTCACCGTACACCTCGACAGCCCTTATGGAGCAAAATCTCCAGATGGACATTTGTTACTCGATCCGGTCGATTATTCACCGGCAGTCGAACAGCGGCCAACTCCCAGAGCCGTCGCGCACACCCCAACTTTAGAAGCCCATATCTCCCTTGTTACTTGTCTGATTCTGGTGAAACAAATTCCACCGGATTCAATCACATGTCATCTTTCAGGAGCAATCCTCCATTTCAAGTTCCAAGAAACCTTCATGTTGCTAGATTAAACTGCAAGGAATTTCCTCTCTCTGGCGGCTCGCCGGCGCCTCCCGGCGCCGCACTTCAACATGGCCTACCCTGCAACCCCACTGAGGTGAAAAGAGGAAGGGTTATGTGCCAAAACCAGCCAGAACTACCCTGTTTCAGCTACCCTTCCTCCAAGTTTTAACTGCTCACCCATTGTTTTTCTTTACAACAGGTTGACCACATCCAAGAGCGGTGTACGTTCAGTGTAGTTTCTGTGAAAGCTCTGGATTTCATTCACTTGTCATCCTGCATCACAAATATTATAGCAAATGCCTTGTGCCCAGAATGGCTGTCCAGGAAATGCGGTGGAGTTTCCTTCTTTGGCTGCATTGACAAGTCATACTTGATGACGACGGAAACCTGTTGTACAATGATTCCTGAACGGAACTCATACATATTGAATTCTTCTTCTGGTCCATGCCACCATGCTGTTGCTGAAACCGTGTGGCCAGGAAGACGATTTTTTTTCCTTCAGCCAGTTTATCTTGCACCTTGAAATTATGAAAATCACAGAGTGCGTGATGGCCAGCATCCAGTACAAGTCGCACAGTTGGTCAAGCTTATCCTGCTTCACCACATTCATGTAGAACCGCTTGATAACGTCCAGATTCAGTGCTTCATGAGTCATGAGGATACACACAAGCTCGTTAATTAACTTGTGCATCATCTCAAGAGCCTCCTGCGCTATTGTGGCAAAACTACAACAGCCTGCAGCTTTGGAGACAGCAGCCGGAGAATGACGTACACCTGCTCTTTGGAACTATGTGACAGAACATTGCCGGCTTCATCAATCATGAACGTTTTGACTTTTTTAAGGCGCAGCGAGTGGTGGCACACGATGTCGTACACATGCTCAGTGCCCACCACTGCATACATGCCGGCCTTTAGGATGCTGTAGTCCTCACACACACTTGTGCTGGCCATAGCCATGCACAACATGTATTCATGCGCATGCATTTTCTTCTCAATCTAGTGCCCCATCTTGCGCATGAGCATTAGGCTCTATCGCTCAAGCAGGTTGTACTCACCTGTTGAAGAATTCCAGAGCAGAAGGTGGACTTCTTGCCCCTGCCCAGTAGCGCTTTCTGGATCATGTCCTGGCCTTTGGTGAATGACACGATGCCCTGGTGGTGAGCCACAGATCACTTCTCAGGAAAAGAACAGATCACACCACTGATATTTTGATCCAGCAGGCCCATCTCTTTAAAGCTCTTGCATGCATCATCTCGCATGGAAATGACATATTCTCCTTGGTGACCAGGACATTGTCAATCTTGGAGTCATATTCCTTGGCATTGAATTTTGAACCTTCGGGAGCCATGCCCGCCATGCTCAGAAGAATGTTTTTTCACACAAGCAACTTTGGTAGCCTTTAGTTTTTGGTGAGATTCACACTCTGAGGCGGAGTGAAGGGCAGTGCCCTGAGTTCATACACTCAGCCTCATTTTTCTGAGGCATGCAGTGAATTTCCCCATGGAAAACAGTTGGTTGCCACCTTGGTGATATCGGCAGACATTGCATCAAGTACTGTTTCATTGGATCCTGGTAAAAGAGTTAAGACTGCAGTGTCGTAAGTGGTAGTATCAGTGGTTATGCAACATTGGCAAGATAGGCAGGGTTTCACCCACTTTCCAGTCATACAGAACAGAGGCTTGACGGGGGGGGAACAGTATCCAGATCAGTATCAATATCAGAAAACAGTTTGAATGATTCTGATGGAAGCAAGAGGAGGAAGAGGTACTGATGCTGGTGGAAGATGAGGTTGAAGAGGCGGAGGGCACAGGACTGGTGGCACTACTCCTAAGAAGGAGAAACAGCACAGGGAGTATTTTCACACAAATAAAGCAAGATACTTGTGAAATGTCCCCTGCTTGGTCCCTGCAAGTGGGGTTGATACTCTGTTGTCTGTGCTGCTTCATGGTGACGGTCTGTAACATTTGTGTCATTGCAAATTTTCATTTGTGGAAGTGATGATGATGAAGTGAAAGCTTGTTCTTTGGCACCAGCACTTTTGATGATTCTGCTGCCGATGAGGCCAGGTCAGCTAGTGCTCCCCGCTGCCCATTTGGTAGAAGGCTAACTGCTTTACATCTGGATATTCTAGTGGCTCTCCAGCCATAGCATGCAGAAAAAATAAGGGAACGTGCCTAACCAGCTTCCATTAGTGAATGTGCGTGCGTGTTGGAGGGCGGGCCTGTGAGGCAGGCGGGCAGGAGGGCAGGTGGGCAGGCGGGTGGGTAGCCCAGCTGGCCATTGAGTGGTCAGAAGGGAAGGAAAACTGGTGGGCGTGCGTGCACATGCATATATCAGTGTGCATGCATGTATACCTACCTGCGTGCATGCATGCCTGCATGCCTGCATGCATGCCTTTCTGTTTCCTGTGCTTGTGTACATCTGTGCCCGCATGTGTGCATTACTGCATGCCTATGTGCCTGTATGTGTGTGATTGTGTTTGTGGATGTGTGTGTGTGTGTGTGTGTGTGTGTGTGTGTGTGTGTGTGTGTGTGTGTGTGTGTGTGTGTGTGTGTGTGTGTGTGTGTGTGTGTGTGTGTGTGTGTGTGTGTGTGTGT